>JAQZBX010011934.1:12047-42068 GCA_029593785.1 Cabassous unicinctus
CTATTTATAAATGGTGCTGGGAGAACTGGATATCCATATCCAAAAGAAAAAAAGAAGACCCATATCTCACACCTTATACAAAAATTAATTCAAACTAAATGAAGGACCTAAATATAAAAGTGACAACCATAAAACTCCTAGAACAATATGTAGGAAAACATCTTCAAGATCTTGTGGTAGGCAGTAGTTTCTTAAACCTTACACCCAAAGCATGAGGAGCAAAAGAAAAAAAATAGATAAATGGGACCTCCTCAAAATTGCCTTTGCACCTAAGGTCTTTGTCAAAACTGTGAAAAGGCAGCCAACTCAATGGGAGAAAATATTTGACAATGACATATCCAAAAAGGGTTTAATATCCATGATGTACAAAAAGATATACAAGTCAAAAATAAAAAGACAAACTACCTGATTAAAAAATAGGCAAAAGACTTGAAAAGATAATTGTCCAAAGAAGAAATATAAATGGCAAAGAAATACATGAAAAAATGTTCAAAATCACTAGGGATTGTGTTAATGCAAATCAAACTCCAATGAAATATCATTTCACACCTATTAGACTGGCTTTTATTAAAAAGTCAGAAAACTGTAAATTCTGCAGAAGATGTGGAGATATAGGAACACTTATTCACTGTTGGTGGGAATGTAGAATGGTACAGCCAATGTGGAGAATGGTGTGGCAGTTCCTAAGGAAGTTGAATATAGACTTGCCAAGTGAACCGGCAATACCATTACTAGGTATATATCCAGAAGAACAGAGATAAGTGACACCAACAGACATCTGCACACCGATGTTCATAGTGGCATTACTGATGATTGCCAAAAGTTGGAAACAACCCAGGTGTCCATCAAGTAATGAATGGACAAACAAACTCATGTATACACATGATGGAATATTATGCAGTGGTAAGAAGAAATGAAGATGTGAAGCATATAACAACATGGATGAACCCAGAGGACATTATGTTGAGTGAAGCAAACCAGACACAAAAAGAGAAATACTGTTTGATTGTGCTAATATGAAATAAATTTATTGTGTAAACTCACGGAGCTAATAATTAGAATATAGGTTACCCTAAAACAGTAGGAGGGTAGAGAATGGAAAACTGATGGTTAATCTGTGCAGAATTGGTAAAAAGGTAGTTTGTAAATCTTTGGAAATAAATAGAAATTTTTAAAACATATCATAGTGTTTGTAATTAGCAGTGTTATTGCATGGGTATGACAATGGTTGAAAGGGGAAGTCTAAGGTCAAGCATAATACAAGAAGGAAAGCAAAGAGCTGTAACTTAGGTATGTATGAGACCGTAAACCCACATGTAAAACATGGATATGGGCGATATTGTATATATGACTGTTGTTACAAAATATAAATACAAATATACTAAAGAGAAAGCAAAAGAATAATAGCAGCTATGTACGGGAGGGAGAGCATAGGGAGATTGAGAGGTGATGAGTTTTGTTTGTTTTTTATTTATTATTTTTTGGAATAATGAAAATGCTCTTGGAGGGATTGGGGTGATGAATGCACAAATATGTGATTACATTGAATAGCACTGATTGTACTCTTTGGATGGGTTTATGCTTTGTTAATGTGTATCAATAAAATTATTTTGAAAATAAATAAATGAGTAAATAAATAAGTAAATAAATGCACAGCCTTCCTTTGATTTCCCAAAAGAGGGATACAGACAGGAGGAAGTTGCTACTCATGTACCTATTTCAAAGACCCTCAAACTTCAAAGATCATCAAACATCACTTATTTTCATGCAATTTTTCAGCTTCAACATAAAAATTCCAAAGACAATTCTAAATGTAATCCTCTGAGACCCCTACAAATTTATGCTTGTTGTGTTAATGAGTCTAAACTTGAGGTTCAGCCTGTGAATCCAGAGAATAAAACACATTGGTTCTTCTGTCTCCTAGGACATCAGGCTCAGCCATCTCATTACTGACTGCCTAATCATACATCTGCCCTTCTGAAGGGATATATGTGAGAATCACTCATTTCACAGATTTGCTTAGCACAGTTTTTAGGGAAACAGAGTTAAGTAAATGAAGTGGTGTCCCTTGTGTTTGAGTTTATTGCTATCATATAGATGCCTTCCTATGATTTTTGTTTGTTTGTTTGTTTGATCTTTGTTTGTTTTGAGGACTTGAGGATTAGTAGGAGAGAAAGACAGGACCAAGACAGAGCTGAAATGATGCAAGCCCTGAAGTTTCTGGGGTAAGCCATAGTGATGCCTTTTTTGTGATTTCTCAAGAGAAAGGGAAAATCAACTGAAGTACCTATAATTGGGCCCAAAACAATTGCACCTCATGAACATAGAGACTCCTAGCCTACAAAACCAGAATAGCAGAAGTGCCATTAACATACTCCCAATTCAATAATGTCCTCTTTGATTGATTGAAGTTTCTTCCCCCACCTCTCTCTCTTGACCACTTTTCTCTTTCCTCATATGACCTCTCTTTCTGTCTCTCTGAGATGCATGTTTTCACCCAGTCTTTCCATAGACTTTCTGTTTGCTAGAGAATAAGCCCCCAAATCAATGCAGATGTTCACATTTCTATGCAGTGTGGTCGAGGTGTTCACCTACTCTAAGGAGCTGCTTGGGGAAAACCCTCTGGCATCAGTGACTAATGCTAGGTTAAGGAGTGGAGATATTGTGCACTCTAACTTCAATCTCAGCATTGCTTCATGCCCTATGAGTATAATAAAGGCAGGAAACAGCAGCCTGACAATAAGTCAAAGGAGCAGTGGAGAGGGCATGTCAGAGCAGATAGTAAATTTTGGTCCTTTTTGAGGCCCAATTAGATGTACCATAGAAATTTAATTTTCAGCTTTTACTGCCTTCATCTACAATACAAATCAAACAAATTAGAGGCTGAAGAAAATAGTAGCAGGTATCAAAACTAAGAAATAGTAAAGAAAATAATTGAATTCATTGGGGTTTTTATTCCTTTCCACTTATTTTCACTACTCCCTAGTCTAAGGGCTTCCCAAACCCATGATATTTATACTGTCTCTGAGTATCCAAATTCCCCCAATTTTGATCAAGTAGAGTATTTTCCATACTCAGTGGCTAAAGAAATCACTGGGCCTTGCTCTCTTCACCTTCTAAATCAATTCCAGCATTTGTGAAATTAACTAAGACTTTAGGATTAAATTCATTTGAAAATGACAAAATATTAAGAATCCTATGTTATAGGTCTCTTCTTCAACAATGTTTCTGTACTACCTGCCCCCATACAAAGGATGCAATAAGTTACATGCCAAACTGCTGGGCTCAAATTCCAACTCCACTGCTTGCTACATCTGTGAATTTGCGCAGTTCTCTACCAGCTTTCTGCCTCAGTTCCTCATCTGTTTAAAACAAGAAAGGATAAGGACATAAATAGTCCCTATCCCATAAGATTGGTGTGAGAAATAAGTATCTTAATACATGTAAAAGTGCTTGGAATGGTGTTTAGCATTATCTTCTTCATTATTGTCAGCATCCTCCTCTTCATTATTCATTAGGACTAAATGTATTCATATTATGAATGGTTTTGAGAAGTTATTCTATACATAAAAATGGAATGAATGACAGAAGAGGATTACTTTTAGAATAAGCCCCAAATTCAATATCTACTGATCCATAAGGTTGTATTATATTATATTACTACCACAAGCAAGTTGGTAAACCAAGGTTTCCTTTAAAGAATCACACAAAACTAACTTCTGCATTGATCCTTCCCCTCACTGTAGAGATGCAGAACATTCATTTTCCAACCAATGGGGACCTGAGCTGAGTCACTCAATTTCAGTGTGAACTGAAGGCACTGTGATCCCTCTGATGGAAAAAGTAACATCAGATGGACAAAAAGGAAATTAATCAAAACAATTCCCCATTTAATTCAGACTGAAAATACCAAATGCTGAAATGTTCATATTGTTGGAGATACTGACCTTCAATTAATTTTTTTGTTCTATTGTTGATTGGTAGTTTAGACACCAGGGGAATTGTATACATCAAACAGGATTTGACAAATTTAGGAATAAGAGGAATTACTCAAAATATAATTTTTGAGCAGGTTGCATTTCTTGAGTGCTGAATTAGAATTTATTTGAGCCATTATGTTGTATAATAGCCTACAAGGAAAAGCTGATGTAAATACAGAATCAAAGAAGATGCAATAGGTTGGGGAATTTTGTGAATATTCAATATTAATAGGGAGATAAGTAGAAAGGACAAATTTGTGTAGGTGGATGTGTATGCAGAATTCAATGCAAATGTGTCTTCTGAGCACCCCCAAAGACAGACACCATCATATCATGACAAACATACAGATTACAGGGCAAACTAAAAGGTCAGTTGGACTAGAGAAACATTGTGAAGTTACCAAGCCAGGCATGATGTTTCATGAAAAGGAACAATCTAAGTGTATAACCCAGATCAGATTTTAAGCTTAGCAAGAGTAGGAAGTCTAAGGAGAGTTTAGACCTGGGTTCTAAAAATAAGTTACATTAAATCTAAGTGGAAAGAAAGAATATTTATGTAACAATTGGACATTGTTTTACACTAGGTTGTCTTCTTCTCATTGCTTAACACAATCTGATATGCAGCAGAAATCTGTGAATATTTGTTATCTGAATATGGGGGTTTGTGGAGAGATGGTAGAAGAATAAACAAAAAGAAAGATGGATTATTAAGGAAAGGAAGGAATAACAAACTGAATACATGAGTAGAAAAATTAATTAAAGGATAAATGGATGATGATGGATTGACGGCTGGATGGTTGTAGATAAGCTATCTACAATGGGTTTAAACACTTTTCTATACAGGCAAAAATTGGTGGGTTTGGGAAGACTCTTCATGTACAGGGATCTGGTGGTTGATGGTAGGTGCACAAGTCAAGTCCACTCCTTGACCTTCCAAAGTGGCAGTAATCTAACTCTGTTACATATAGAGACAAACAGACACACATTTCTTTGCCTTCTTCTTGGTGCTCAGGCTTCTTAAGAATGTGGATTTGGAGAATTTGGAGAATTTCCCCCACAATATGAGCTGTGCAGTCTGTACTATTGACTTCATTATATTCTTTTCTTTAGCAGATACTCATTAGAATTCTACATTTTCCTTCACAGGGGCAAGTGTCCTGGAAGCAAAATAATATAGAACACAATAACTACCATCAGGAAAACGTAATGTCATAGAAGAGGGTAAAAAGAAATACACTAAACAATTGCTACACTAGATTCCAGAGAAAAAGAGTGATACAGGGAAAAGTGTTTATTCCATCATTCAAATAAACACAATATAAATACTCTAAAATATACACACACATACTATGCATACACAGGCTAGTGCCTACAAATTTCAGTATTGTCGCAAAGATGAAATAGACAATTAGGTGAAATTTAGAAATTCAGAAATTTAGGTGAAAGTGCCCATGAAAAAGCTAATAGAAGGCAAAATAGTATCATCAAAATAATATCATCAGAGAGCAGATGTGGCTCAAGCAGTTGTGTGCCCAAATCCCACATGGAAGGTCCTGGGCTGAGGTCCTGGTGCTTCTTAAAGAAGACAAGTAGACACAATGAGCAGATGCAATGAGCTGACACAAGGAGCTTACAAATGAGCAAACACAATGAGTAGACAAACTAGCAGGGAACAGATGTGGCTCAAATGGTGGGGCACACACCTTCCACATCAGAGGTCCCGGGTTCAGTTCACAATGCCTCTTAAAGAAGACGAGCAGACAACATGTGGATAAAATGAGCAAAGACAACAGAAGAGACAAGGAGTAGACAACAAGCAGACAGATGAGGGAGCCATCTTGTGGGGGAGATAATATAAGCATGACTAGCTTTTAAATGGGAGTAAGAAACTAAGTAAGAGAGAAAAGACACGTTTTAAAGGATCCTTCCTAGGAATTCCACTACAATCTACAAGGCATAGGGAGTAATTTAGAGCACATTCAGAGAAAAACATAGACTCTCAGTCATTGTCCTTATTGAAAATAGTAATAATTTTTTTCACCAATCTCTGAAGTATACTATCAGCCATGAAGTAATATCATGGTAACTTTGCCAGGGTTAGAATTCAAAGAAAATATCAACATCGAATGAAGAGATTGAAAGGAATCAGAGATGGCATACAGGAACTCTAAGTTAGTAGGAAGGAAGACACCCCCTCCTGTGTAATGATTGTGGTCAATAGAGATTACACTATGTCCCTAATTTATTTCCAGACAGCAGCATCTCTAAATGGCCTTGGGGAGCCACAGCACCATCCTTGAGTTTGTCTTCCTTGGACTGTCTGCTGACCCCCATGTCCAGACTCTGCTCTTTGTGTGTTTTGACTCTGATGGGGAACTTGCTGATGCTGATGTTCATAAGGTCAGATCCTCAGTGTCACACCCCTATGTACTTCTTCCTAAGTCTACTCTGTAAGGGGCTGGTGTGGGGATCCTGGAGCCCAGCTTTCTGGATGCATTCATCAACACACATCTTGCTATGAACTTGGAATTCTGTGGAGATTATTTTATCCCCCACTACAGCTGTGAATTACCCTCACTCTTCTCTCTGTCCTGTTCTGATATATCCACCAATTTTACAGTACTTCTCTGCTCTGTTCTACTGCATGGAATTGGAACCTGCTTCCTTATTGTTTATTCCTACACTCCCATTGTCTCCACCACTCTGAGCTCCTTCTCAGGTAGAAGCAAGGCCTTCTCCACCTGCTCCTCTCACCTCACCGTAATGCTCCATTTTTATGATTCAGGTTTTCTTCGCTATCTATTGCCAGTCTCAGGCTCACCATTGGAGTTGATCTTTTCTATACAGTACAGTGTGGTTACTCCCTTAGTGAATCCCCTGATCTATAGCCTGAAAAACAACCAGGTGAAAGCCACTATGAGCAGGATCTTAAAAAAATATCTCCAATATATCAGGCAATTGGCTTGAGGAGGAATGAGCTTATTATAGCAATATATCTCATGAATGGACAATAAAATTATTTCTTTATTTCCTTTGATAGTGGATGCAATTAAGTGTCTTAGAAATTGACAGACTTATGTGGGGGCTAAGTGAAGAAGGATTCCTTAGATTCCTTCTGGCTTAGAAGCAGACAAATGGTTTAATTACCATGTTCATCAAGTCCTTTTCCATGGAAAGTCTTTTGGTTGCACTGATGGGTCTTCATCCTATCTTGTTTCTCTTCACTATGCATTTCAGTGAACCGCATAGTAAAGTTACCAACTGATCAGACAAGGGAACATAGAGCAAGGCTGTTTTTTTAAATAAATTTTTTTAAAAAGATACTTAGATTACATAAATGTTAAACAAAAATTACAGGGATTCCCATGTTCCCCACCTCCCACACCTCTTAAAACTTCCCACACAAACACCCTTCATTACAGTGGCACATCACCAGCAATAGATATACACATCTTGGGGCTTTGCCACTAAGCATGGACCATAGTCAAATTGTAGACCACACTCTCTCCCACACAGTTCTGCATGTGATATGATGATATGACATGGCCTATATCTGTCATTGTAATGTCACTCACGATAATTCCCAAGTCCCAAAAAAGACCCTGTACTACAACTGCCCCGGTATTACAACTGCTTTTCCCTCTCCATGTCCCCAAAGCATCCAGTGGACACTGGCTCCACATTAACATTGTAATTACTTACATTGCATGAATCACAATATGTCTATCAAAGAATACCAGTAAGTCCACTCTAGTCCATAGCTCTTTCCCCAATCCTGAGGAGTCTGAGATGTTGATGTCCACTCTACCTTCAAGTGAAAGGGGGCTTATATCCCATAGATAAGATGGAAGGGATTATCCTACCTGCAGCTGCAGACTCTCTCCATTCCCTCTATGGCCATTGTCCATCATCATCTCCCCACGAGGTGTCTAGGATGAGTCCATTGATCAGTAGAGAAGGAGTTGCAGCACCACCGAGATTCTGGGCACAACTGGCCCTGGGACAGCCCAAAGACTCTGGTCTCTGGAAGTACACCTACAAATTCCAGCACCACATATAGGTTTGAATAGAAGGGATGGATGGACCATGTGCAGGGAAGGGATATTTGGGTCCAACTCTGTCATTTTCAGGAGTAAGAATTCCAAAGTAGGGCCCCCTGATAAGGTATGAAACTCTGGGACTATCTGCCCTGATATAAGACCTGGGTGTCTCCAGAGCCCTCAGGAGACCCTCTGTTTGGGGAGATATCCACATTGGAAGCCTATGAGGTCCTACTGAGGTGTGCGTAAGTGTTACCTCTGGGAAGACCTCCCAGGTCTCCTTGAAGTCTCTTAGCCATATGTACTCATTCGTCTTTACCTTTTTCCCCTTTTATTGAAGGTCTTTTTCCAGTTGTATTGCCATTTGGCACTTGGTAGTAATCCCTTGTTGCCAGGGAGGCTCATCCCCTGGAGTCATGTCCCATGCTGGGGGGAAGGTAATACATTCATATGATGAGTTTGTCTTAGAGAGAGGTCACATTTGAGCAAAAAGGAGGTTCTCAGGCAGCAACCCTTAGGCACCGCATAACAATAGGCTAAGTTTCAATTTCAAGAGCAAAGACTCATAAGGCTAGTCATGACTAACAAGAGCTTCCCTTGCCAGACACTGCCCCTGCACTTTGGAGACTGTTACTACTCCCTTGGAGAATGTGGCAGAGCTCTCCAGGATGGGAATTCAGTATTCTCTCATTTATTGAATGGTTATCCACCCACTGTGACCATGCCCTGTGAGCATTTGAACAATTCTATATACCTTTATGTATGTTCAGGTGAACTTCTTCCCATTTACCACCATCCTTGACACCCCCCACCAAAGATCCTTTCCTATCCCAGCTATAACCCTTCTGTGATACAAAGCTTCTTTAAAGAGGAAGCCAATACAATAGCCAAATACAATTAATAGGAAAATGAAATAATGATGTTTAAATATAAGAGAGAAAATACATGAAATCTTAAAAAAAAAAACACTAAAAATAAAATAAAATTAAAGAATTGGGTCATTCAAAAATGAGTTGTGAGTTGGTTGTATCATATAATATTGGCACCATTAGTGTATGAGAATTTCAAATGCTCTAAAACCTCTCCTACACTTCATAACGTTGGTCCATTAAATTACAACCATTCTAATGAATTTGTAGGGGTATCTCACTGTGGTTTTTTTAACAAATTAATTTTATTGATACATATTAATAAACATACAATTCATCCAAAGTGTACAATCAATGGTATTTGCCAGAATCACATAGTTGTTCGTTCATCACTTAAATCATTATTAGAGCATTTTCATTATTTCAATAATAGAAATAAAGAAAAAACAGACAAACAAACAAGAAAATTCCTCACCTCCCAATGTATCTATGCTTCCTCCAATGTACCTAGCTGCTGTTTCTGGCTATTCTATCCTAAGTGAATAATCAATGGCTTTTAGCACGGTCACAATGTTGTACATTCATCATCAAAAAAAGTTTAGAACAATTTCATTACTCCAATAAGAAAGACGCCAGACACCTTAGAAATCCTTCCTTGGACCTACATAACCACTAATCTCCTTTCATCTTTATAAATTGATTTATTTACATTTTATATAAGTGGATCATACAATATGTACAACTCTATGGCTGGACTCCTTCACTTAGTATAATAGGTTTTTTTTGTCTGATATTAACATTTTGTCCTATTAACTAGCATTTGTTCAGCTTCAAATAAAAATGGTCTTATATATGCAATTCTAACCATATTCATATTTCATATAATATATATTTATATTGCACAAAATATAGTTAGTTCATAAAAGGACAATCATACAATATTTGTCCTTTTGTGTCTGGCTTGCTTCACTCAACATAATGTCCTCCAGGTTCAGCCATGTTGTCCTATGTTTCATGATTTCATTTCTTCTTATCACTGCATAACATTTCATCCTGTGCATACACCACAATTTGATAATCCATTCATCAGTTGATGGACACCTGGGTTGTTTCCAACTTTTGGCTGTCATGACTAAAGCTGCTATGAACATCAATGTGCAATATCTATTCGTGTTGCTTTCCTCCGTTCCTCAGGGTATATACTTAGCAATGGTATTGCTGAGTCCCACGGCACGTCTATATTCAGCTTCCTAAGGAACTGCCAAACAGCTGTCCACAGTAGCTGTACCATTCTACATTTCCACCAACAGTGAAAAAGCATTCCTATCTCTGACATCCTCTGACAGTTTTCTGACTTTTTAATATCAGCCAGTTTAATAGGTGTGAAATGTTATCTCATTGCATTTTTGATTTGCATTTCCTTAATCACTAGTGATGTTGAACATTTTTTCATGTGTTTCTTGACCATTTGTATTTCTTTTTTGGACAGTTGTCTTTTCAAGTCTTTTCCCTATTTTTTAATCAGATACTTTGTCTTTTTATTGAGTTGTATGACCTCCTTATATATCATGGATATTAAACCCTTATCAGATATGTGATTGCCACACATTTTGTCCCATTGAGTTGGCTGGCTTTTCACCAATTGGACAAAATCCTGAGATGCAAAAGTTTTGAATTTTGAGGAGGTCCCATTTGTCTATTTTGTTGTTGTTGCTTGTGCTTTGGACGTAAGGTTTAAGAAACTACCAACTACCAAAAGCTCTTGACGATGTTTTATACATTTTCTTTTAGGAGTTTTATGGTTTTTACTTTTATATTTAAATCCTTGATCTACTTTGAGTTAATTTTTGTATAAGGTGTGAGATAGGGATCTTTTTTCTTTCTTTTGGATATGGCAATCCAGTTTTCCCAGTACCCTTTGTTGAATGGACTGTTTTGGCCCACATGGGTGGGCTTAACAGACTCGTCAAAAATTGCTTGATTTTAGATGTGAGGGTAAATTTCTGAGTTCCTGATTTGGTTCCATTGGTCTATCTGTCTGTCCTTATGCCAGTACCATGCTGTTTTTCCACTGTAGCTAAGTAATATCCTTTAAAGTCAGGAAGTGAGAGTCCTCCAATATTGTTCTTCCTTTTTTAAGACTTTTTTTTTTTTTTTTTTTTTTTTTTTTTGTAATTCAGTGTCCCTTACCTTTCCAAATATATTTGATTATTGTCTTTAATTTCTGCAAAAAAGGCTGTTGGTATTTTTATTAGGATTGTGTTGAATCTGTTAATCAGTTTGGGCAGAATTGAAATCTTAATGATATTTATTCTTCCAACCCATGAACATGGAATGTCCTTCCATTTATTTAAGTATTCTTCAGTTTCCTTTAGCAATGTTTTGTAATTCTTTGAATACAGGACTTTTATATTCTAGGTTGAGTTTATTCCTAAATATTTGACTTTTTTAGCCACTATTATAAATGGAATTCTTTTCCTGATTTCCTCCTCAGATTGCACATCAGTAGTGTATAGAAGCACTATCGATTTTTGCATATTAACCTTGTATCCTGCCACATTGCTGAACTGATCTATTAATTCTTGTAGTTTTGTTGAGGGATTTTTCAGGATTTTCTAGATATAGGTTCATGTCATCAGTGAATAGTTAAAGTTTTACTTCTTCTTTTCCTATCTGAGTGCTTTTTATTTCTTTGTCTAGCCTAATTGCTCTAACTAGAACTTCTAGCATAATATTGAATAATAATGGTGACAGTTGGCATCCTTGTTTTCTTCCTGATCTCAGCGGGTAAACTTTCAGTCTTTCACCACTGAGTACAATGCTAGCTGTAGGATTTTCATATATGCACTTAACCATAATGAGAAAGCTTCCTTTTATTCCTATCTTTTGGGGTGCTTTTATCAAAAAAGAGTGATGTATTTTGTCAAATGCCATTTCTGCATCAATTGAGAGGATCGAGAATCATGTGATTTTTCTTCTTCAATTTATCAATGTGGCTTATTACACTAATTTTCTTGTGTTGAATCACCCATGCATACTTGGGTAAAACCCACTTGATCATGGTGTATAATTCTTTTAATGTGCTCTTGGATTCTGCTTGCAAGTATTATGTTGACGATTTTTGTATCTATATTCATTAGAGACATTGGTCTGGAATTTCTTTTTTTCATAGTACCTTTATGTGATTTTTTTTATTACGGTGATGTTGCCTTCAAAGAATGAGTCTGGTAGCATTATTGTTTGGAAGTGCTTGAGCAAGATCAGTAGTAGTTCATCTTTGAATGTTTGGAAGAATTCACCTGTGAAGTCTTCTAGTCCTGGGCTTTTCATCTTTGGTAGGTTTTTGATGACTGTTTCAGTCTCTTCAGTTGTGATTGGTTTGTTGAGGTATTCTATTTCTTCTAAAGTTAGTATATGTGATTAACATATTTCCAGGAATTTGTGTATCTTGTTTACATTTTCTAATTTTTGGCAACAATTTGTTCATAGTATCCTCTTATGATCTCTCTTATTTGTATCGGTTCAATGGTAATGACCCCCTCTAATTTCTCATTTTAGTTTTATGTGTCTTCTCTCTTTTTTTCTTTGTCAGTCTAAGGGTTTGTCGAATTTGTTCATCTTCTCAAAGAACAACCTTTTGGTTTTGTTGCTTTTCTCTATTGTTTTTATGTTCTCATTTTCATTTATTTCTGCTCTGATCTTTACTATTTCATTGTGGTTTTAATTTCACTCTTGCTAATGATGTTAAGTTCTTTTAGTTATTGTAGCAGTTTGGCATTACTTATGAATTTCAAAATAGATATTAGATTATGTTTATAAACTGGTCTTTTCCTCTGGGCATATTAGATTATATTGGATTCAGAGGTTTTGATTTTACTTGATTAAATAATGATTAAGGCTTTAATTGTGTCACATCAGTAGGACATTGAGTTCCCACCCACCAAAGGACTCACAGAGAAACTGCACTGCAAGGAAGGGAGGTTGGAGTTTTGACCTGGAACCTGGTAAGTGAACACACAGGAGAAGTACACAGAGGAATAGAAATGGCTTCTTAGACATGGCATGAGACCTGGGGAGAGAAACAGAGTTATTTGCCTGAGAGTCTACAGCTGGCCTTGTGGAGAGGGCACAACAGCTGAGCATGGAGAGAAATGGAGCCCCTGGAAGAGAGGAACCCAAGACATCTGAACTCTTAGCAGAAGTTGTCAACCATCTTGCTCCAACTTATGGCAATAGACTTTGGTGAGGGAAGTAATTTATGCTTTATGGCCTGGTAACTGTAAGCTTCTACCCCCAAATAAATTCCCCTTGTTAAAGACCAACAGACTTCGATACTTTGCATCAGTACCTCTTTGAATGACTAATACACTTATTTATATATATTTTATAATGAAATATTTGTGGGAATGTTTTGCACATTTTAATGAACTTCTAAATATTATTTTATAAAGTTTTCTTGTATTTTAAAATATATATATTTATTCACATATATGATGTGGTAGGCACTATTCGAATCAGACACCAGTGATCTCCAACTGCTTGTTAAACTCCCTGTACAAACTCCATCCTTTTATTGTGAGCAGAAAGTGATCATTTGTACAGGTTGTCTCCTGGAATTCTTATGGAAATTACATGAACCTATAAATTAATATGTTTGCAATGTACAGTTTACATATTGAGGCATTTAAAACATGAATATCATTTATCTGTTCACTTAATGAGGTCTTTTAGCTAAATAACCAAGTTTATTCAGTACTTTTTCTGCTTTCCATGTTATTGCAAAAAATGTTGTCACTCAGAAGTATGCCATTACATAATTAGGATCCACCTGCTCCCAATTTCCAATGAGATGTTGCCCAATTTTTCTTAAGCTGTTCCAAATAGCACCCTCAAAGTCCAGGTTTCAACTAGTGGTCCATTCAGGCAATTTAGGCTTTCTCTAACATGGTATACAAAAACCTCCCACTCCAAAACAGCTGCCTAATTCCCAAAGTCCCATCTACATATATAGGAATTTATTATGGCAACAGTAAATTTCTATGTGTAAAAATGTGTAAGAATTTTCTATTTCTCCATATCATATTACTCCAAAACTCATTGGCTTACCGTATAATATTTATTGTTTTACAGTTTTCTCAAAATGTCCATGACTCAGGAAACAGTGGAAGATAATTGGTCCCCTGTCTCTGGGTCTCCCACAATGCTGGAGTTGCCTCAAGACTCATTTGCTAAAATACTAATTACTAGCTGATCTGATTGACAACATATTTCAGCTTCTCATGGATTGTTGTACTGAGTCCTCAGTTACTCAGTGTGTTGGCTGGAGACCTCCTTGATTCTGCACTGTGAGGAATTCTACATAAAACACCTCACAACATGGGGTCTTGCATTCTCAGGACAAACATAAAAGAGGGCAGTATGGGCAAATATGAGAGAATATTATGAAGACAAAGTTACAATCTATTTAACTTGGTTAAAAAATTACTTCCCATCACTTTTTTAATATTCTAGGAGCAAAGCAATAGTTCTAACCCATAATCTAGGAGGGGAGGGAATGCAAGGACATAAATACTAGGAGATGGGAATCATTGGGAGCCATATCAGAGAATGCTTACCACACAGTTGCATCAAAAATATGAAATACATAGAGATAAATCTGACAAAGTGTTGCATGATCTATGCAATGAAATCCATAATACATTGTTGAGAAAAATTAAGGAATACTTAGATGAGTCAATTAATACATTGTGTTCATGGATCAGAAGAAGCCATCTTATTAAGATGTCAATTTTCCCCAAATGATCTATAGATTCAAAATAATCCCAATACAAAACCCTGCAGGGGAAAGACATTATCAGGGGAACAAGGGCTTTGAATAGCTCTTGCATATCTTGGAGACTATAAAGAACATGCAAGGCCTCATTGCAAGATGCATGCTCAGAAAAGACATGAGAAGACTTCTAAAGTGTTTCTGACCTACTTAAAGAGACATAGGTCTACACTGATAACTAAACGTAAGAATAGCAAATGTGAAAAGACTTGAAAAGGCTTTTCTTTTTTCTTTGTTTACATCTTCATCTTTTTCATTTTGTTCCAGGCATTCAGAATAACTCTGTCCAATCACTCACTGATAACAATGATCATGGATTAGATGCTTCTATGGCCTCAGATGACAAAGACCAGAGACTTTACAAAATTAAGTCTAAAAAGTCACTAAACAAACAACACCTGCAAAGAACAGCAACAATAAACGCTGGGAGTTGCCACACTATAATATTCAAATTGTTCACATTCAAAAAATGTATGAGTCATTCAAAGAAATAAGAAATCATAACCCATTCACAGGGGAATGAAAGGAATTAAAATAAAATGTAAAGGAGGAAGGCCAGACATTAACTTGACAAGAAAAAGACTTTAAGTAAACTCTTTTAAATGTCCTCAAATTGCTATATATATATATATATATGCAAATGACTAAGGAATGTATCCACAAATAGATAATATAAAATATAGACAGAAACTAGATAAAAGGAACAAACACCAATTCTGAACCTGAAAAGTAAGATAGCAGAAATGAAAATTTCAGTAGAGTGTTTGAATGGCAGATTCTATCAGACAGAAGAAAGAATCAATGAACTTGAAGAAAGGTCATTTGGCATTAACTAGTTGGAGGAAAATAAAGATAAAAGATTGTAAAGAAAGTGAACAGATAATAAGAGAATTGTGGGGCACCATCATTCCAAAAGGAAAGGAGAAAGAGAAAATGGCAAAAATATATTTGAAGAAATAGTATGCAAAAAGTTCCCAAATTTAATGAAACAAGGAAGGCTATCAGCACCATTTTTCCAAAAGCATGTGCTCCTTTAGTGTCTCTGTGTCACACTTTGGAAATTCTCACAATGTTTCATGTTTTCAATGTATTTATATCTGTTATAGTGATCTGTGATTAATGATTTTTGATGCTAGTATTGGAATTGTTTTGGGGCACCATGAGCCACACCTACATAAGGCAGGCAAAATTAATTAATTAATGGTGTGTGAATTCTAACTGCTTCACCGACCAGCCATTCCCCTCCATCTCCCCCTCTCCTCAGGCATCCCTATTCACTGAGACACAACAGTATTGAAATTAAGCAATTTAATAACCTTATAATAGCCACTAATTTCAAGTGAAAGGAAGAGTCAATCAATGTGGTAAACTTCATTGTCTTATTTTAATAATTTGCCACAGCTACCGCAATCTTCATCACCATACCCCTCCTCATTCAGCAGCCTTCATCATTGAAGCCAGACCCTCAACCAGCCTGGTTGAAGGCTTAGATGATAGTAAGCACATTTTAGCACTAAAGTATTTTTAAATTAAGGTATGTTCATTGTTTTTTTAGGCATAATATTGTTACACACTTAATAGACCTACAGTATAGTCCAAACATAACCTTTATAGGCACTGGGAAACCAAAAAGTTTGTGTAACCGGCTTTATTGTGATATTTGCTTTACTATGGTTATCTGGAACCAAATCCACAATATTTCTGAGGTATGCCTGTTTACTACAACTGCCTGTATAGAACCAGTTTGAATATTTACCAAAGTCTCCCAAAGGCTATGGAATGAATTTCAATCTTTGTCTGGAAAGTTTTTTCACACTGAGAGTCTAAAATCAGGGAAGATACTTTTGAGGAAATTTGCAAGTGTTTGGAGAGCACAAAAATATTAATCCTGTGTTGACCTCGTTTTATCTGCATGTCTTGGGTTAAAATTTACTCAAGCAAGATGGGGATGCAAATCTAAAGTATTTTAAGGAGCCATCTAGGGAAAAATTTTGCACACAAAGGATACTTTCTCATTTTTTGAGGATTCTGAAATCGGTCCAGATCTTAAGGAAAGACAATAAGCAAATATTTGCACAGTAAATGATCAGGTGATCAAAAAGTAAATGTGCTTAAGTCTCAGCAGTATTATTGTCTAAAACATCAATATTTAAAAGAGCCACAGCAGAAGCTAACCTCATACCAATAAGGAAACTGTAGGTGTTCTTGATTCTTTCTTGCCTTGCTGTACACTAAAGCACAATGAGAATCGATATGTTAATAGAATTTTGGGAAAAGTACACACTTGGGCTTTGCATTCTACCTGAGTAGAATGCACTCAATGAAAATAAGAAAGTTTTACTTCCTCATCTTGAAAATAGTCTGCATATCCAAAATCCTATTCTCTAAGGTACCACACCACTCTCCTCTAGGATGCTAAATTTGTTTTTATTCAGCAAATTTCATGTTAATTTGATGTATCCATATATTCATACATATAGATAAAAATCATTGTACTGAACAAAATCTTTAAATGACAATATCATTTGCATTTTTAAACTGTAGCTTTTTAAAAAGCATCTCATCAGAAATATTTTAAGACAATGCATTGATTTTATATTACATCATTTGAGGGTAATTAAAATGAATTTGTTTTTTAATAGGTAAAAATAAAACAAAGGATTGTGTTGTGACTGTTCCTTATTTTCACTCTTTGAACATTAGTTTCTTTAGAAATTCTTAAGATTAAAAGGAAAAAGGATTACTAACAAAACAACCAATAATAAATGAAGTGTTTATTTAACCACACCTGTATTAAGTATTATGATTTTTTAAAATCATGGATAATGGCATTGGGCTGCACACTGTGAGAGCTGAGGGTGCAGGTTGGAGTCAGTGTGGGAGAGTGAGCAGGAGGCTGACCATCAGACCCAAGCCAGGGAACATCCTGGCTGGGGCAGGAAGCTGGCAGGGAGGGACAGGAAGCTGGCAGGGCAGACTTCTGGGCTAGGCCTTATGCCAATGCAGTGAGATTACAAGGTGGCCCTTAAGTTAGGGGAATATTGAAAAAGAAAAATGAAATTGGAGGAATCACACTATCTGACTTTAAAACATACTACAAGTCTTCAGTGTCCAAAAATGCATGACATTGGCACAAGGACAGATATACTGACCAACGGACCCAAATTGAGAGTTATGATATAGATCTTTGCTTATACAGTAAACTGATATTTGACAAGGCCACAAAGGGCATTCAACTGGGAGAGAATGGCCTCTTGAACAAATGGTACTAAGAGAACTGGATATCCATATCCAAAAAGATAATTGAGGAACACCATGTCACACCTTACACAAAATTAACTCAAGATGGATCAAAGATCTCAATATAAGAAACAAGACCATAAAGATCTTGGGAAAGTAATGTAGGGAAGCATCTACAGGGTCTTTTAGTAGGAGACATTTTCATGAACTTTACACCCAAAGCACAAGGAATGAAAGAAAAAATAGATAAATGGGACCTCCTCAAAATTAAAAAGTTTTGCACCTCAAAGGAGTTTGTCAAGAAAATGAAAAGGCAGTCTAGTCAATGGGGGAAAATATTCAGCAAATATAAGGGGGCCTAATATAATAGGGGTCTAATATCCAGCATATATAAAGAAATCCTACACCTTAAAAATAAAAAGACGAACACCACATTTAAGAAATGGGCAAGTGACTTCAATAGACACATCTCCAAAGAAGAAATAAAAATGGCTGCAATGCACATGAAGAGGCTCAACATCACTAGCTATTAGGGAAATGCAAATCAAAACTACAATGATATATCATCTTATACCCATTAGACTGGTGGCTATTAAAAAATCAGAGGACTACAAGTGTTGGAGAGGATGTGGAGGAAAGGGAACACTCATCCACTGTTGGGGGGAATGTAGAATGATGCAGCCATTGTGGAGGATTGTATGGCAGTTCCTCAGAAAACTAACTCTGGAACTGCCATATGATCCAGCAGTTCCACTGCTGGGTATATACTCAGATGAACTGAAAGCAAAGGCACGAACAGATGTATGCACACCAATGCTCATAGCAGCATTATTCACTATTGCCAAAAGTTGGAATCAATCCAAATGCCCTTCAACAGATGAAAGGATAAACAATATGTTGTATATACATACAATGTAATATTACTCAGCTGTAAGAAGGAATACAGTATTAACACACGGGATAACATGGATGAATCTTGAGGACCTCATGTTGAGTGAAGTAAGATGGGCACTGAAGCAAAAATATTGCATGGCCTCACTGATATGTATTAAGCAAATTGATCCAACTCACAGAGTTAGAGTCTGGAAGATAGGCTTACAGGAAATAGAAAGGGAGAAGAAGGTTGTGAGCCAATGTTCATATGGGCAAAATCTATGATAAGGTGGAAGTTTGTAGTTGGGTAGTGGAGAGGAATGACAGTGGTGAGGTGAACAAGGAGACATCAGGACACAACTCTTAAGCAATATATATTACTAGGCTAAGTTTCAATTTCAGAAGAACATGGTTCAGAAGCTCAAGCATCAGTATCAAAGGCCTGGCATGTTGGTCTGTCCTCCTTCACTTGGCACTGTCCATGTACTCCAGAGATTCCTGGAACTCCATCAGAGAATGTAGCAGGACTCCCCAGGATGGGAATTCCATATTATGTTGGTTATTCTTTGGATTTTCACCCACTGAGACAACACACCATGGCCACATGAGCACACTCGCACACCATAGAAGCAAGCCCTGGGTAAACCCCTCCCCACACATTCTGCCTCCACTTACACCCTGGAGCAGTGATCATCCCCTGCCAGAGTTGCAACCCTTTTTAATCCAAAACCTTCCCAAAAACAAAGCCAACAAAATAATTATAAAATAAAAACTATTTTCTTTTTGCTTTGGTGCCTTTCATCACCGTAAGATCTGTTATCTTTTATATAAATTGACAATTTCTTCTGCCTGGTCCCCCAGTGCCTCATTTTGTTTTCTCTTTATTTTCCAAAAAGCTTTAGGTTACAGAAATATCACACAGAAGTTATAGAGGATCCCCATTCTTTTATCTGTTGATGGATGATTATGTCCTTTCCCATTTTGACCTATTTTGAATAAAGTTGCCAGAACCAATGGTTAAAAATCATGTGGTGACAATTAATGGGTACTGGAAGACTGTAGTGAGAAATGCAAATGATGATCATGTGACCAGTATGTCATTCATACATGAGCATACATAATGTATAAGTGTTCAATAAACATCATGAATTTACAAAACAAACATGCATAACATCATACAAGGCTCCCACACATCACCCCCCGCCACAAGCACCCCGCATTGTTGTGAAACATCTGTTAACAAATCATGAAAGAGCATCATCAAAGTATTAGACTAACTGTAGTCCGTATCTTCCTCCCTTATACATTTTTTAAGGATTTATTTATTTATTTACTCTTATCCATTTTTACCCCTCCCCCTGTTTTTGCTGTTTCTGTGTCCATTCGCTGGGCAATTCTCTGTGTCCATTTCCTGCCCTCTCTTCTCATCATTCTCCTCCTATCTTCACTGGGATTTGATCCTTGGAACCTCCAATGCAGGAGATAGGCATCCTACTGACTGCGCCACCTTAGTTCCTGGTTTTTCAGTGCTTCTCATTTTGCCTCTCCCTTGTGTCACTCTCCTGTTATGTCATCACTTTGCTACATGGCTTGCGGGGCCTGGTGGCTCAACCAATTGGAGGGCCTGGCGGCTCACCCACACATGGGGCCTTTTGGGTCACCTGCTCATGGGGCCTGTTGGCTCACCCTGGGCCTGGCGGCTCACCTGTGCATGAGGCCTGGTAGCTTACATGGAGCCTGGTGGCTCACCTGCACATGGGGCCTGGTGGCTCACCCATACACGGGGCCTGGTGGCACACCCAGGGCCTGGTGGCTCACCTGCTCATGAGGCCTAGTGACTCACCTGTCTGTGGGTCCTAGTGGCTCAACCACTTGCAGGGCATGGTAGCTCACCTGCACATGGGGCCTGGAAGCTCACCCATACACGGGCCCTGGTGGGTCACCCAGGGTCTGGTAACTCACCTGCTCACAGGGCCTGGCAGCTTACCTCCTCATGGGGCCTAGAGGCTCACCTGGGGCCTGGTGGCATACACACGCATGGAGCATGGGGACTCACGTGCTTGCAAGGCCTGGTAGCACACCCATGCATAGGGCTTGGTGGCCAACACGCATTCTATATTTTTCTTTTTTTCTTTTAACCAGGAGATCCCAGAAATTAAACCCAGTTACCTCCATAAGGGAGACGGATGCCCAACCACCTGAGCCACATCCGTCCTACTGCTATATCACTTATGGTTGAGCAAAGATACCCAAAGTTACAGTCTTTTCCCATACAGGATGGTCATATAACAAATCAGGCTTAATTAATTACCAGCATTCTAAAAACCAGACCTAGGGAGAAAACTAAGTCTGGGAGCACATGCATTGTTTCCAATATAGTAAATGTTTAACCTACCCTGATTACCACAAAATCAGGACAGCAAGAATATACACACACTCATTTAATTTAAAAGATAGATTAGTAATTAAGACAATTGCACATTGAGTACAGGTGTAGAATTCTTCCCATGTGATTTTTTTGATTAGCATATTAGAGTGATAGAAAAGGCCTCTCCATTTCCATTATATTTATGTTATGTGTTTTCTCGCATAGTATATTTTTTATCTATTAAGGGTTTTGCTACATAGCATGCACATAGATTCTCACCAGTATGAATGTTATTAAATTATCTGAAGAAGTATGGATGATGACAGGAATTTCTGGACACATTAAAAACAGTGTTTCTTCACAATGTAAGTTCTCTGGTATGTTTAAAGGTTAAATCTATGACTGAAGTTTCTTAAATATGTAAAAGCTTTATAGTGTGAGTGGTTGCATTTAAAACACGAATAATGACTGATGACTATCTCAAAGTGTTGACATTCATAGGGATTCTCTCCATTTGAGTAATCTCTTGTTGTCTAAGGCCAGAAAAATTAAGGTTTTCCCATACATATGATATTATAGTTTCTGTCCAGCATAAGTACTGTAATTTTGCCTGAGGGCAGAAATAAAGGTGAAAGCTTTCCTACATATACATTTGCGCAGTTTTTCTACAGTGTGAGTTCTCTAATGGTGTTTAAGTTAGAAAACTGACAGAAGTTTTTTACACATAAATGACACTTAGAGAGTTTCTCTCCCATGTGAGTTCTCTCATGTCGTTGAAGATGGGAATGTTGACTTAAAGCTTTCCCACATTGATGATACTCATAGAGCTTCTCTCCAGTGTGAGTTCTTTCATGTTATTTTTTATTGGAAGAGGTATGAAGGAAGCCTTTCCCAAAAGTACAGCATTCATATTATTTCTCTCCAGTGTGAGTTCTGTCATGTCATTGAAGAAGGGAATGTCAACTGAAAGCTTCTCTGTGTAGAAGACATTCACAGGGTTTCTCTCCAGTGTGAGTTCTCTCATGATGTTTTAGGGAAGAGGATTGATTGAAGGCTTTCCCACAAAGGTGACATTCATATGGTCTCTCTCCAGTGTGAGTTCTCTGATGATTTTTTAGGGAAGAGGATTGACTGAAGGCTTTCCACAAAGATGATATTCATAGGGTTTCTCTCCAGTGTGAGTACTCTCATATAATTTGAGATAAGCATATTTACTCAAGGCTTTCCCACATAGATGACATTCATGAGCTTTATATTCAGTATGAGTTTTCTCATGTTGTTTTAGGGAAGAGGAGTGATGGAAGGTTTTCCCACAAAGATGACATTCATAGTGTTTCTCTCCAGTGTGAGTTCTCTCATGATGCTTTAGGGAAGAGGATTGACAGAAGGCTTTCCCACATAGATGACATTCATGAGCTTTATCTCCAGTGTGAGTTTCCTCATGTTGTTTTAGGGAAGAGGATTGACAGAAGGTTTTTCCACAAAGATGACATTCATATGGTCTCTCTCCAGTGTGAGTTCTCTGATGGTTTTTTAGGAAAGAGGAATGACTGAAGGCTTTCCCACATAGAAGGCATTCATGGGGTTTCTCTCCAGGATGACTTCTCTCATGCTGTTGAAGATGGGAATGTTGACTGAAAATTTTCCCGCATATATGACATTCATGGGGTTTCTCTTCAATAGGAATTTCATTGTATTGTCTCAGGTCAGAGCATTGCATACAATTTTTAGCACTTTGGGAATATTCATATGAGTTACTTCCAGGGTGAATATGCTTATGTTGATTAAAAGATGAATGATCACTGAGGACTGTTGGAAGTGGTTTCCTGAAATAGAATTTATTTGTCATGTTAATGAATGCATTTTGGTTCACTGAGGGTGTGTGAGGTGAATCTTCTTGCAACTAATTACATGTAAAGGAATTCTTTGGGGTGTGAGGTCTCCATGCCATGATTTTAGAAGTGTCTTTCCCACAGGTAATTGGTTGTCTATCATTTCTATCATTTCACATGTTTAAGGGTACTTTTTTCCCTGAAAACTGGTATTAAGGAAATCTTATTCCTTCTCTTCCCACTTCTCTTTGTTCCACCTGGAAAGGCACATCTGTTTTGCAGACTTGATATCCTACTGATTCCAGGTTATTGACATTCTCCAGCATCACTTCTCTGAACAACTTTCACTGGGATGTGTCTAAAAGGTGCCAGTCTTCCTGGGTGAAGTTTACAGCCACATTCTTGAAGGTCACATTCTCCTGTGATTGCATTGCCAATACTTCAGCTGGCATATATCTTCCACTGGATTTTCACTCATAACCAGACAAGAAGATGTTGGGCAAAGTATAATAGTCCAAATGCCTCCACAAACTACAAGTTACATTAGCAATGCATGTCTACTTTCAGTTTTAAGATACTAGATCTGATATTTTTCTCTTTCTTCAATTTAGCATTTGTGGAGTCCTCTAGTCTCTACCATTATCCAGAGTATCCTCTTCCTTGTTTTCTATGAGTAGGTTTCCATGTGTACATAAAGAAAATATCTTTGCTTTATTCTTTAACTTATCCCCTTTTCATATGACATAAACTGTATTAGTTTCACATCATAATATTTAAGTTATAGAACAACTAATTTAAGAGTGAATATTATCCAGGAACTTGAACCCTGTTCTGGAGAGATTTAGTATGTTTCCAGTTTTACACAGGGCAGTTGAGTATTATTAGGCAAAAAACATATCTTTTTTTTTTTGTTTTAGAGTTTGATTATGGTTTAAGATGATGTGTATGGCTGCCAAGTTGGAAAGGTATGAACTATGATGGTTAGGCCCATGTGACAAATTGGCGAGGTAATGATGCCCAGTCATTTAGTCAAGTAAGCAGTGGTCTCATTGTTACTTTGGGGGCATTTCATGGACTTAAATAATCAACAAGTTGATTGCATTTATGGCTGATTACATCTACAATCAACTGAGGAGACTGCCTAGAGCATTAAGAGACGTCTCATTCAATCAGCTGAAGGCCTTAAAAGGAGAAGTGGTGATTTCAGCAGTAAGAAGAGTGTCTTTCCATCTTTACTTCAGCCAGTCAGATTCTCCTGGAGAATTCATTAAAAAACTTTCATCAGAGTTCCCAGCTTGCAGCTTTCCCTACAGAAATTGGACGCATGTATTCTCACAGTTCCAGGAGAGAGTTTTATAAAATCTGATAATATTTACAGCTATCTCCTGGTTCTTTTCCCTAGAGAACTGTGAAAATACAGGTTTTTAGGGACATCTCACTGTGGTTTTACCCTACATTTCTCTAACTTTGATGTTAAGTTTTTAAAATGTATTTATTGTCAATTTATGTAACTTTTTAACACATTGATTGTTTGAATATTCTGCCCAAGTTTACTTAATTTTGTCTCCTTTGTGATGAGTTTTAAGAATTCTTTATAACATGCAAAAAAGAGCTTTGTAGTGTATTTTCTGGTGGGCAGGATTCTAAGATGGTTCCAGTGATCTCTAACACCTACTGTTACTCCCCATACAACATCCACTCCTTGATTGTGGGCAGAACCTGCGAAAATATCTATAATGTGTCATCTGGATTTTTGATGGAAATTACAATGAATCTATGCATCTAATTGGGAGATATTTATAACTACCAAAATTGAGGATTCAAACACATGAACATAGCATATCTGTTCATTTATTTAAGTCTCCTAAGAGCCAAGTTTATTCAGTACACTTTCTGCTTTCCAAGTAACTACAATGTTGTCACTAAAATTTCTGCCATTACATAACAAGGATCCACATTTTCTCAATTTCCATTAACATGTTCCTCTATTCCTTTTAAACAATCCCTACCAGCATCCTCAAAGACCAGTTTCTGCAAACTGTTTCTTCAGCCAACTCAAGCGTTCTCTATCCTGGCACACAAAATCCTCCCAACATCCACCAACTGCCAAATTCCAAAACCACAGCTATATATATAGGTATTTGTTATGGCAGCACTCAATTTCCATGTGTAAATATCTGTATTAATTATCTTTTAGTTCATAACAAAAAATTTCAAAACTTGGTGATCTTCAAGATGTTATTTCACAGTTCTAGTGCAGTTTCTAGTATAACAGAAAGAAATAGAGGCTTCATTTTCAAAGAACTGTGGTACTGTGTTTTGACCTGTCTGATAGTTCCCTGAAGTTTTAACAGGAAGCTTGTCATTCCTTAGCCTGCCTCTAGCCTTTTGCAGGGCTGAGGCAACTTCCATGGTGGCATCTGTCTAAAGAATATTTTTAAAAAATTTATTAACCATTGTCACCTGGTGTAATGGGTGTGGCAGTTTGATGTACTTATGAATTCCAAAAATAGATGTTTGATTGTGCTTGTTGACTGGTCTGTTCCTCTGGGCATGACTGTATTATGATTAGGGCTTTGATTGGTCAATGTCAGTAGGATGTAGGATGTAGAGATAAACTACATGTCAGGGCAGAGGAGATGCAGTTTTGAGTTGGAGTTTTGATGCTGGAGCCCCGGGAAGTAAGCACACAGAGGAGCTTGGTTGTGAGGAAGGAGAGAACGTCATGGGAAAAGAGATGAGCTGTTCACCTGATAGTCTGCAGCTGGCCTTGTGGAGAGACCAAGCAGCTGAACCTGGAGAAAATCAAGCCCCAGGGACAGAGGAACCCAGAAAGCCAGAACCCTCACAGAGTTTGGTGAGGGAAGTCACTTATGCTTTATGGCCTGGTAACTGTAAGCTTCCACCCCAAATAAATACCCTTTATAAAAGCCAACATATTTCTGGTATTTTGCATCAGCACCTCTTTGGCTGGTTAACACAATGGGTAACAGCTGAGGCAAGCAATAGAAAAGCCAAAAGCAGGGGAAAACATTGGCAGGGCAAGGACATCTTCAGAGGAACAAGAGCTTTGTAAAGCTCCCACATCCTGGAGAATATCAAAGGTCACACACAGGCCCAGGACAGATTCATGCTCAGAATGGGCCTAAAAAGATACCTACGCTAATCCTAGCTCCCTACTAACTAATGCCTAGTTGTAAGGTGGCAGCTGAACATTGAAGGCCATACCCCAGAGAAATAGACTCCATGAAGACTAAAAATTAATTTTAAGGTTTTACAATATTTCCTTTTCCCCAGATCCTTACTATCACTGGGGTCTTCAATATTATAAGACTTGAAATGGCACTATAATGAAGACTCTATCTGAGGAAGAGTTCTTAGGGAAACCCAAAGACAACAAGGAAGACAAAGGCAAGGACACCAGAGGAATGTGAAGCCTCTGGCACCTACTCCTACAGAAAACATTAAGTGAACCCAACTACTGGAAAGATTATGGCAGAACCCACACTAAAACCCTATTTATCTAGTTTTGAATACTCAATATATTTGGTCCAGCATTTTAAAAATTACAAGTCATGCTAAAGTCAGACAGTCAGAATAGACACAGATTTTGTAATTCTCAGACAGTAATTTAAAATAACTATTATAAATTTCTTCAGGGGTATGATGAAAATGTAGACAACATGAAAGAACAGAAGTATAATATAAATAGGGAGATTAAAACTCTAGGAAAGAACAAAAATGAAATTCTAGAAATCAAACACATTGCAACAGAAATGAAGAATGCCTTTGATAAAATCTTCAGTAGGCTGGACATAGATGAGGAAAGATTCAGGGTCCTCAAAAATAGGTTAAGAGAAACTATTGAAAGAGAAAAAATGAGATGAAAATACAACAAAATGTCTAAGAAATTTGGAATAATTTCAACACTTGTACATATGCATAGGTGGAATACTGAAAGGGAGAATGGAACAGAAGAAATATTTGAAGTATTAATGGCAGAGAAATTTCCAAAATTAATGATACCAATTGATATATGACAGAATAGCAAGCTCAGAGAACACCAAGCAGGATAAATATCAAAAATCTATACCTCTGTATCATAGTCACACTTTGAAAACCAAATCAGAAAGAAGCCACAGGAAAAAACATCTTGCCTACAAAAAAACAAGAAGAATTATAATAGACTCCTTGTCAGAAGCTATGCAAACAAAACAAAAATGAGATGAAATATTTTCAGTTGAAAGAAAAAAAACACCAACCTAGAATTTATAGCCCATGAAATTGTCTTTCAAAATTGAACAAACAAAGTCTTTCTCAGAAAAACAAAAACAGAGAGAACTCATCACCAGCAGACTTGACCCGAAAGAAAAATTAAAACAAGTCCTTCAAGGAGAACAAAAACAACATAGTTCAGAAACTCAGATCTACATAAAGGAATGAAAAAGGTTAGAGACTGACAACAAAATATAAAATAAAATGTTTTATTTTTCTTATTATTAATTAGTCTAAAGGATATATTTAAAAAAAAATAGTAACAATTTTTTAGGTAATCACTGCATAAGGGTATTGTATACTTAATAACTCCCTACTATGAACTGTTTCTAATATTGACCTATTTACTTAACATGCAATTTTTCCAAAAAATTAAGACCAAATTTTGCTTTCTTTCTTCCATTTGATCTCCTTCCTCCCTCCCTCCCTTCCTTCCTTCCTTTCTTTTTTCCTTCCTTCCTCCCCTCCTTCCTTCCTGTCTTCTTTTCTTCCTTTATATTTTCTTTTAGGGACTCACCTCACACAATTAAGCCAATCATAATCCTTTGCTCACAATGTAAGGTAAGCTATTAAATGTTGTAAACTAGTACTCTCACTTGGACCTCTTATCTATTGTGTCTTGAGATCACCTTTGTTTCCTAACTTTAAAAAACTAAGAAAGTGTCCCAGGCATGGGATGTGACTCCCAAGGATGAGTCTCCCTGGCACAGAGAGAATACTACCAAGCACCAACTAGCAATGCAACTGGAAAAAGACCTTGACCAAAAGGGGGGGGGGGAAGTAAAGACAAATGAGTTTATATGGCTAAGAGACTTCAAAGTGAGTCGGGAGATCATTTCAGAAGTTACGCTAATCCACGTCTCAGCAGGAGCTCTTTGACTGCCAAAGTAGATACTACCTGAAACAGCAGGGCTCCTGAGGGCTCTGGAGACATACAGACACTATAGTCAAGGCTGATACCTCAGGAGTTTGGTGCCTTGCAAGTGAGCCCTAGTTAGGAATTTATGTTCCCCATAATGACAGAGTTGGATTCAGTTGTGCTTTCCTTACATATGGCTTTTCTGTCATTCTATTTGAACCTAAAATTAGGACTAGAGTTGGTAGGGGTATGTCCAAGAGACTTAAATCTTTGGGCTGTCCATGTGCCAGCTGGGCCCTGAATCTCAATGGAGTTGCAAGACATACTCTACAGTTCATTGGTCTCACCCAGGAAAACTAAAATGGAGGTGAATGATGGATATACTATACCAAGAGAGTGTACACCTGCAAGCAAGAGAGTCCCATCCATTGGCACTATGGGATCACAGTATCCTCTCAATTAGAGGTGCAGTGAACATCACAATCCCAGAATACTCAGGATTGGGGCATGAATCATGGACTAAAGTAGACTTACTGGTATTCTACTATACACTTATTGTGATCTAAGAATGGTAGAAATTATATCATTGATGTGGAGGCAGTGGCCACTGGAGGTTCTGAGGACAGGAAGTGGGAAAACAGTTATAATATGGGGGCATTTTTGGGACTTGGGAATTGTCCTGAATGACATTGGAACAAGAGATACAGGCCAGTATAAATCTTGCCATAACCTACAGAACTGGGTGGGAAAGAATGTAAATTACAATGTAAATTTTAATCCAGTTTAGTTACAATGCTCCAAAATGTGCTCATCAATTGCAAGGAATTTACCACACTAATAAAGGATGTTGTTAATGTGGGACAATGTGGGAGGTGCGGGAAGCAGGGCATATGAAAATCCCATGGATTTTTTATGTGACATTTTTATAACTTAAGTACTTTTTAAAAATTAAAGAATTTTAAAAATAAAAATAAAAAAATACTAAGGAAGTGGTGAATGTTTATCCAGGAGAATTGGGTAGTTGCTCTGTGGAAACATTGCTCATGTCCTGACTTACTTCAGCTGTGAGCTGCCCTCTCTGCTCCCTCTGTCCTGCTCTGATGTCTCTACCAACTTTTTACTCATGATCTTCTTAGTCCTCTTACATACCCTGGGAATCTTAATACCAGTTTTCTTTTCTCATGCCCACATTGGTTCCACCATCCAGAGCATCAGCTCCATCAAGGGCAGAAGCAAAACCTTCTCCACCTTCACCTTCCACCTCATTGCAGTGAGTTTGTTGCATAGTTCAGCTTTTCCATGCTATTTCATTCCAAACTTAAGTGCTGCACTGGAATTTTTTTTTCCATGGAGTACACTGTACTCACTCCCCTGGTAAACCCCTTGTCTACAGTCTGAAGAACATGGATATGAAACAGCTTTGAAAACAATGTTACTAAAAGGTTTCTAATGGCATAAATCAGAAAGAATATGCAAAAAATGATTTGAAAATAGGGAAGAATCATGTCAATGAAGTTAAATAATAGGAATTAAGGAAATTACTTTTTCTCACAACAGGTCTTTAAAAAATACCTTCTAAGAAACTCTCTCTTGTATGAAACTCCTGAATAACACAAAAACAATTTGCAATCTTTGGCTTATATTTAATTTCTTCAGGAATAGAGCAATGGATGAGTTAATTATTTAAACCCAAATGAATGGGTTACAGAATTATTTTCCTTTTGTTTGTGAACAGTCCCTTTAGGCTTGGCACTGAGAAAATTCGCTGACCTGAATTCTTATTTGGATCCTGCAGGCATTGGGCAATATGATGCAATTATGAATTCCAAAAATATAATTGGATCATGCTTGTAAA
>JAQZBX010011935.1:0-41959 GCA_029593785.1 Cabassous unicinctus
GTTGGACAGGCAACTTCTCCCAGAAACTCATCAACGACCCTTCGTTGAACTTTCATCGGAGCCACTGGTTTGCAGCCTGCCTGTGGAGCCTGGACTTGTGCATCCCCACGGTTGCGTGAGAGACTCTTTTAAAATCTCATATCATTGACGGATATCTCCTGTTGATTCTGTTTCCCGAGAGAACCCTGACTAATACAGTTGTCAAACATTTGTTGCAGATTATGAAGGAGCATGGTCAGGTATTACTACAAACTGTGGTCCATATCTTGCATTTGGTGTGTTTTTCCCCCAATCCTATTATTATTTTTATTCATTAACCATATAGTTTATCTAAGGGTGTTCAGGCAATGGCGTTTGGTATAGTCTCAGAGCTGTGCATTCATAACTTTAATCAATATTGGAACATTTTCATTATGCAAAAAAAAAGAAAACAACAACAAACAACTACTATCAAACCCATATGTTAGCACTACTGGTTACAAATCCTGTGATGTGCTTTCACCATTTCTACTCATTTACAAAAATTTACAAATGACTTTTTGCCAGTTCTGCATAGATTGGACCTCAGTTTTCCATTCTCTGACCACATTCTATTCTCTGGTGACTTGTGTTCTGGCTATTAATTCCATGAGTTTGCTCATTATATTTGGTTCATAATAGAGAAATCGTGCAATGTTTGTCCTTTTGTGCCTGGCTTGCTTCATTTGGAATGGTGTCCTCCAGGTTCATCCATGTTGTCATATGCTTCACGACTTCATTTCTTCTTACAGCTGAATATTGTTCCATCATGTGTAAATACCATGGTTTGTTTGTCCGTTCATCAGTTGATGGACACCTGGGTTGTTTCAATCTTTTGACAGTTGTGAATACTGTTATGAATGCTGGTGGGCAGACTTTTCGTGTCACTGCTCTCAATTCTTCTGGGTATACGCCTAGTGGTGGTGTTGCCAGGTCACATGGTAGATCTATATCTAATTTCCTTGGGAACCGACAGGCAGACTTCCACAGTGGCTGTGCCATTCTACATTCCCACCAGCAGTGAACGGGTGTTCCTGTCTCTCTACATCCTTTCCTACACTTGTAGTTTTCTGTGTTTTTTATACTGGCCATTCTAGTAGATGTGAAATGACATCTCATTGTAGCTTTGATTTCAAAGCTATCATCTTTGAACAAAGGCAGCATCTTCCACCCAGGATTCTCAAATTCCCGCAAAATCTCATAGTAGGTTATCACATTTTAAATATAAATGTCTTAGTTTGCCAGAGCTGCAGTGACAAATTCCACATAATTAGTTGGCTTAAACAACAAACATTATTTGTCTCATGGTTTTGAAGGCTAAAAGTCCAACATCAAGGTCTTCACAGGCCATGCTTTCTCCCTCATGTTTGTAATGTTCTGGTGATGTCCTTGGTCATCTCCTGTGGCTTTTTCTGACTGACTCCATCTAAATTTCCTCTCTTTATAAGGCCTCCAGTAATATGGATTAAGTCCTACCCTAATTCAATTTGGCTACACCTTAACTAACAACATCTTCAAAAGATCCTATTTACAAATGGGTTTATACCCATAGGAACATGCATTAAGATTAAGAATATGTCTTTTTTAGGGGTACATGATTCAATCTACCTATATATAAAGCTTGAGACTTTTCTTCCTGCAAATCCCTGGGGGTGTATGCATTAGATCTCACTGTTTTTGGACTTTTTCCTCTTGATTGTCCCCACGAAAGGGAGACCTATGCAGAGTTGGTATGTCTTTTAGAGGCTTATAACCACAATATTCCCAATAGTACTTTCACATTAAGGCATTTTCCCTTAAAAAATATGAAGAGGTTAGATTATTATATTTTATGCAATTTTTATATATCTTGATTGTCATGTAGTTTTAAAAAATCATTTGTCATTTTTGAAAGTGAAAAAAAAGAAATGACAAGGGGCACATTACTACCGACACCACTGAAATAAAAAGGACTATAAGTGGATACTATGAACAACTGTATGACAATAAATTAGATAACCTAGATGAAACGGACAAATTCTTAGAAACACACAAACTACCTAATTGACTCAAGAAGAAATAGAAGATAACAAACCAATTACTAGCAAAGTGATTGAACCAGTAATCAAACACCTCCCAACAAAGAAAAGCCTAGGACCAGACAGCTTCACAGGGGAATTCCACCAAACATTCAAAGAAGAATTAACTGCAATTATGCTCAAATGCTTTCAAAAAATTGAAAAGGAGGGAACACTCCCTAATTCATTGCACAAGGCCAATATCACCCTCATACAAAAGCCAGATAAAGACACCCTAAGAAAAGAAAACTACAGGCCAACATCTTTTATGAATATAGATGCAAAAATCCTCAACAAAATACTAGCAAACCAAATCCAGCAGCATATTAAAAGAATTATACATCACGATCAAGTGGGATTTATCCCCGGTATCCAAATATTGTTCAACATAAGAAAATCAATTAATGTAATATACCACATTAACAGAATAAGGGAAAAAAACCACATGGTCATCTCAATCAATGTAGAAAAGGCATCTGACAAAACATAATAATGCTTTTCTTAATAAAAGCACTTAGAACACTAGGAATAGAAGGAAACTTTCTCAACATGATAACAAGCATATATGAAAAACCCACAGCTAACATCCTACTTAATGGTGAAAGATTGCAAGTTTTCCCTCTACGATCAGAACAAGACAAGGATGCCCACTGACACAATTATTATTCAACATTATACTGAAAGTTCTTGCCAGAACAATTAAGCTAGAAAAAGAAATTAAAGGCATCCAAATAGGAAAGGAAGAGTAAGACATTCCCCATTTGTAGATGAAATGATTCTCTATGCGGTAAATCCTGAAAACTACACAAAAAAGCTCTTGAAGTTAATAAATGAATTCAGCAAATGGCAGAGTATAAAATCAACACCCAAGAATCAGAAGTGTTTTTATACAAAAGTAATGAACAATCAGAAGAAATAAGAAAATAATTCCATTCACAATAGCAAGTAAAAGAGTCAAATATCTAGAAATAAACATAACTAATGATGTAAAGGACTTTTACACAGAAAACTACAAAACACTGCTAAAAGAAATTAAAGAAGGCCTAAATAAATGGAAGCAAATTCCATGTTCATGGGTTGGAAGACTAAATATAATTAAGATGTCAGTATCACCCAAAGCAATTTATAGATTCAATGCAATCTCAATCAAAATTCCAGCAACCTTTGTTGCAGGAATAGAAAAGCCAATCATCAGATTTATATGGAAAGGTAAGGAAGAAGCTAAAGCCATCTTGAAAAATAAGAATGAAGTCAGAGGACTTATACTTCCCAATCTTACAACTTATTACAAAGCCACAGTAATCAAAAAAGCATGGTACTGGCACAAGGACAGACATATGGAACAATGGAATAGAATTGAGAACTTGGAAATCAACCCTCTCACGTATGGCCAAATGATTTTTTGACAAGGTAGCAAGGCCACTCAATTGGGAAAGAATAGTCTCTTCAACAAATGGTGCTGGGAAAACTGGATCTCCATTTGCAGAAAAAAAGAAAAACAAAAAAAGGAAGAGGAGGAGGAGGATTCCTAACTCATACCATATACAAAAAAAATCGACTCAAAATAGATCAAATACCTAAATATAAGAACTAGAACTATCAAACATCTAGAAGAAAACGTGGGGAAACATCTTCAGGACCTTGTGTTAGGCAATGATTACTTAGCTTTTACACCCAAAGCATAAGAACAAAAGAAAAAGAAATTGATAAATGGGAACTCATCAAAATAAAAAAACTTTTGTTCTTCAAAGAACTTTACCATGGAAGTAAAGCAACCTAAAAAATGGGAGAAAATATTTGGAAACCACATAAGCAACAAATACCCAGGATATATAAAGAAATCCTTTAACTTAACAACAAAAAAAACAAACAACCGAATTTAAAAATGGGCAAAAGGCTTGAACAGACATCTGTCCAAAGAAGATAAACAAATTGCCAGAAGGCACATGGAAAGAGGCTCATTATCATTAGCCATCCAGGAAATACAAATCAAAACCACAATGAGATACCATTTCACACCCATTAGAATGCCTGCTATTTTTTAAAAATGGAAAATAACAATAGTTTTTGGAGAGGATAAGGAGAAATAGGAACACTTGTTCATTGCTGGTAGCAATGTAAAATTGTGCAGCTGCTATGTAAGATATTTCAGTGGTTCCTCAGAAAGCTCAGCCGAGAACTACCATTTGACCTGGCAATTGGTATATACTAGGTATATACCCAAAAGTATTGAAAGCAGGGACTAGAACAGGCATTTGTACACTGATGTTCATGGCAGCATTATTCACAATTGCCAAAAAATTGAAGCAACCCAAGTGTCCATTAACCAATGAATGGATAAATAAAATGTGGTATATACATACAATGGAATGTTATTCATCCATAAAAAGGAATGAAGCCCTGATACATGTTACTATGTGGATGAACCGTGAAGACATCCTAAGTGAAATAAGCCAGACAAAAAAGGACAAATATTGTATGATCCCACTGATTTGAAATTATTGGAATAAGCAAACTCAGAGTCAGAATCTAGAATATAGGTTACCAGGGGACATGGTGAGTATAGGGAATGGGAAGTTAGGCTTAAAATGTACAGGGTTCCTATTTGGAATAATGGAAATGTGTTTTGGTAATGGATGGTTGTGATGGTAGCACAACAGCATGAATGCAATTTACAGCACTGAAATATATATATGAATATTATTAAAGGGGGAAATGCTAGATTGTATATATGGTGTTGCAGTTGGGCAGTTTGATGTAATTATGAATTCCAAAAATATAATTGGATCATGCTTATAAACTGATCTGTTAATCTGGGCATGATTAAGTTATGATTAGGGCGTTGACTGGGCCACGTCAGTAGGGCGTTGAACCCTACCCCTTTGGTGGGTGGGGAATCGAATATAAAAGGCAAGGCAAAGGACAGAGTAGCAGCAGTTTTTGAGAAGCAGTTTTGACGTTGGAGTTTTGATGTTGGAGGAAAGGCCCCAGAAGAAGAGAAATGAGCTGTTCGCCTGCTAGTCTACAGCTGACCTTGTGGAGGAACCAAAAGAGCAAAGCCTGGAGAGAAACATAGCCTGGGGAAGAGAGGAACACAAGGAGCCTGAACCCTGGCAAACGTCGGCAGCTGTCTTGCTCCAACATGTGGCAATGGACTTTGGTGAGAAGAAACTTAACGCTTTATGGCCTGGTATCTGTGGACTTCTACTCCAAACAAATACCCTTTATAAGGACCAATCCATTTTTGGTATTTCACATTAGCACCCCTTTGGCTGACTAATACATATGGTAACAATAATTTTTTTTTAAATCCTTGAAACTATACTATACAGTGAACCCTAAGTTAAACCATGGACTTTAATGTACGATTAATAGTGAAGTGGGCATAGGAAAATAGTTGAGCACCTGCTTCACACATATGAAGTCCTGAGTTCAATCCCCAGTATCTCCTTAAAAAAAAAAAGTACAATTAATAGTACAATTATAAAAATGTGCTAGCATTAATTTTAACAAATGTTCAACACCAATGTAAGGTGTTGGTGGTGTAGTGGTGTATTTTATTCAGGATTTTTCTGTAAATCCACAACTTCTCTAATAAAGAATCAAAAGAATGAATGTGGATCCCTGCCTATCACCATGAACAAAAATTAATTTAAATGGATCAATGATCCCAATATAGGAGCTAATACTATAAAACTCTTACAAAAGAATGAAAGAAAAAAAAAATCTTAGAAGAAAATATAGGGAAATATCTTTAGGACCTTATAATAGGCAACGGATTTTTAGATTTTAGCCCAAAAGCAGAAGCAACAAAGGAAAAAATAGGGAAAATGGACTTCATCAAAATTAAAACTTTTGGGCACCAAAGGACATAATCAAGAAAATGAAAAGATAACTTGTAGAATGGGAGAAAATATTTAGAAACCATATACAGATAAAGATTTAAAATCTAGAATATATAAAGAGCTCCTACAACTCAACAACAAAAAAGAAAAACAACCCAACCAAAAAATACACCAAGGATTTGAATAGACATTTTTCCAAAGAAGATATTCCAATGGCCAATAAGTATATGAAAAGATGCTCAAAATCATTAGCCATTAAAGAAATGCAAATTACAACTACAAAATACCTCTTCAAACCCAGTAGGAATGGTTCATATTAAATAATAATAATAATAATAATGAGCATTGGCAAGAATCGAGAGAAATAGAAACCCTCGTATACTATTGGTAGGAATGTAAAAGGGTGCAGCTGCTGTGGAAAGTAATTTGGTAGTTTTCCCAGAACATTAAACATAGAATTATCATAAACATATGACCTTGCAATTCCACTCCTAGATATATTATCCAAAGTACTGAAAGCAGGAACTAGAACAGATATTTGTACACCAATGTTTACGGCAGCATTATTCACAATAGCCAAAAAGTGGAAGCAACCAAAATGTCCATCAACAGATAAATGTATAAACAATCCATACAATGGAATATTATTCAGCCATAAAATGAAGTGCTGATACACACTATAACATGGATGAACCTTGAAGACATCACATTGAGTGAAATAAGCCAGACGTAAAAGAGCAAATATTGTATGATTTCTCTTATACGAAACACTTAGAATAAATAAATTCATAAAATGAGGAAGCAGAATAGTGGTTACCTGGGGTGGGCAGAGTAGGGAATAGGGAGTTATTACTAAATGAGTATGCATTTTGGTTGTTCATGATGAACATAGTCTGGAAATAGTGGTGAAACACAATATTAATATATTTAATGTCAATGAATTATCAACTTAAAATGGTTAAAATTATTTTATGTTATGTATATTTTGCCATAATTAAAAATAAATAAATAAAAGCATAAATAACTTCCAAGGGGAAAAAAATTAAGCATCAAGAATGTCGTATGATTCCTGCTGAATGAGTTAAAGAAAAGAAATTCTAAAGTTTGTGAGCAACAGGGAAGAGGACACCTTCTAATAATCATGAATGGCTCTTGGTTCCTCATCTACATCTTCCTTCTTCCTCTCTACACATAATAAAGCTAATAACATTTTAGGGGACTCAATAAAATGCTTGTACAGCATCTTGCACATAGAACATGAATAACAAGGATTTGTTCTTTCTAAGTATCCAATCTCTGATAGATGTCAGAAGAATCCAGAAACAGCTGAATCTTGAAGAGATAATAAATAGTTATTTGATCTCAGGGATACCTTACACATGAAAGATCCAAACCAGTAGTCTCAAACAGTGGTACTCAAAAGAACACTGGTGGAGTGTGTATTTTTACCAAGCATCTTAGGGGAATGTGGTATGCACCCAAGTTTGAGGACCAATAATTGAAACCTGGAATGAAAAATTCAAAATTGTTGTTTTCAGCCTGGGATGAACCAATTCTGGTCTCCAACCTGAAGGGTATGTCAACCCCGACAGCCAAAGATGAGGCAGAACCAGAGATGACAAAGAAGGGGAAAGGAACATGTAGCCATTGGGCAATTTGATGTAATTATGAATTCCAAAAATATATATTGGATTATGCTCATAAACTGGTCTGCTAATATGGGCATGATTAAGTTATGATTAGGGCGTCAGTAGGGCATTGAGCCCCACCCCTTGGTGGGTGAGGAATAAAATATAAAAGGCATGGCAAAGAGAAGTTTTGATGTTGGAGTTTTGTGCTGGAGCCTCGGGAAGTAAGGGAGCTTGGTCGTGAGGAAGGATAGAAGGCCCCGGGATAGAGACAAGCCATTCACCTGATAGTCTACAGCTGGCCTTGTGGAGAGAAACAAAGCCTAGAGAGCCTCATAGTCTACAGCTGACCTTGTGGAAGAAACAGAGGAGCTAAGCCCAGAGAGAAACGCATCCCCGGGAAGAGAGGAACCCAAGAAGACAATGACTTTCCAAAGAAGTAATGCAGAATGAGCATAAATTTTTGTTTAAGATATTTTCCAAGGGGAGAGCTAACTAGAATCACAAATGGTGATCATTTGTTTCAGATTTAATATAATTCATTATCTACTACATAGATAATTTTTGTCAATGGATTGAAAGAACTGAGTCATATTTGTTCTATCTTCTTCCCATTTATTTCAACTTGCCAATGGAACAGGGTGGCATACTCTTTCATCACTCTCCAGTCTCACAGTTGATTAATAATTTGTGTATAATTGTATTTCATTCCATTGTTAAACAGTACTAGATTCAAAATAAAACTCAGTGAAACTATCTGATACAGTTGTTTTTAAAAAAAAACAATAAATGATATTTCTGTATTTCCTCCTTCATGCATTTCCCTATTCTAAAGAAATTTAAAGAAAAATATACTACTTTCTCCTGCTTTCCGTTCAACAAATATTTATTGCAGGCCACAAACAGTGCCAGGAGTGTGGAATATAAAGATGAATAAAACATGATCTCTGCCCTTCAGAAAAGTAAAGTCTAGAAAGGAAAAAAAGATGTCTAAACAAATAACAACAGGGGAATGTGCCGTATTACAACAAAGATGGGCATAAGGTGCTATGGAGCACCAAGAAAAAGCTAATATTGCCTGGAGTCAGAGCATCCAAACACACTGAAGGTTACAGTCAAGTGTCCAGGCAAGGATACAACATAGGAAAAGGCATAAAAACAATGCGAGGCATATTTAAGGAAGAGTAAATTCATATGATGGGTATAACAAAGGATAAGGATGGTAATGGGCCATATATGCTCTGCTAAATAACTGGCACTTTAACCTGTCAGGGGACATCACTGGTAGTTTGTTGTTGTTGTTGCTGTTTTTAATAATCACCAGTTCTGCGTTTCATTTCCCCTAGGCATAAATTTTTCTCTAGGCTGGCTACCACTCCCACCTCCCCAGGCAGCCATTCCTGCTCCTATCCCACCACTGCATCAACATGCTTCCTAGGCTGCAGCAAGTCAACAGTACTTATTGTTCCCTAAATATGCCATGCATGCTCTCACTGGCTGCTATGTCAAAAGCATGAATTGAGAATATCTAAAGGTTTGATGAGACCAGTGATAGCAGCTCTAGGTGCAAATTCTTTTCTTTTCTTTTTTATAATAAAAGGTACGGGGGAATGAACTCAGGATCTCATGCACGTGGAAGCAGGCGCTCAACCACTGAGCTACATCCACTCCCCAGTGAGAGTTGGTTTCTTCATTTGTTTGTTCATTTGTTTTTAGGAGGTACCAGGGATCAAACCCAGGACCTTGTACATGGGAAGCAGGAGCTCAACTACTTGAGCTACATCCACTCCTGCAATTTCAACAATTAATAAGAGGAACAAAATTTGATCATTTGTGTTCTAAATTTTGTCTTCTACTGTTCCAGCTGCTTCATGGAAAAGTGTAACATGTTCTTTGCCTCATGAGTTCTTTGTAAATAACATTTTGTACATCTTCATAACCATTAGCAGGAAAGGATGCTATTTTGTTTCCCATCAAAAGTTGGATGGAAGCATTTAAAACGGTGTTCTTTGTTGTTTCTCTATTTTGTTTGCTACCCCGCCTTTTTTTAAATCACACTTTAGTTTTAACAAGGGGCAGATGGAGCATTACTTGGTGCTTTTGATGCCACCTGGAAATAATTTTTTTACTCTTCTCTATAAAAATTCCTTTTACAAAATCTTAAATACCTGGCTGTTTTGATACAAGCCTTGCTTAGATAATAGGGTGTTAGCCTTAAAAGCTTGCCCCAAAGAATTGCAACTAAAGCAACATGATAGCACATCATAGAATTTTCAGACCTGAAAGGACATAAGAGGGCATGTAGGGGTATGTTTAAAATGTTATGGTTTTCAAGATTCATCTATGTTATTCCGTGTGTCTTTTGAAGTTCAAATTAACAACGGCTTGCTGGTACTGAACATCTAGGATCCTGGGTGGGAATATAGTAAATAGGCATAGAATTATAACCCTGAGAGCTGAAATCAGAATAATAGCACTGTTGTACTCCCAGAATCATTTTTTCACAAGGAATATATTTAGCCTTCCAATCCATGAACATGGAATATTCTTCCATTTATTTAGGTCTTCCTTGATTTCCTTTAGCAATGTTGTATAGTTTTCTATGTACAAGTCCTTTACATCCTTAAATATATTCCTAGATATTTGATTCTTTTAGTCACTATTGTAAATGGAATTTTTTCTTGATTTTCTCCTCAGATTGCTCATTATTAGTGTGCAGAAAAGCCATTCACTTTTGCATGTTAATCTTATATCCTGCCATTTTACTGAACTTGTTTATCAGCTCTAAAAGCTTTGTTGTAGATTTTTCAGGACTTTCTACAAAAGTATAATGCCATCTGCAACTAGTGAAAGTTTTACTTCTTCCTTTCCAATTTGGATGCCTTTTATTTCCCTTTCCTTGACTAAGTGCTCAAGCAAGCCTACAATATTAATGTTTGTACTTATGAATGTTATTCTTGTAAAATTGAAACTTAGCCTAATAAAAACTTTTGCCTAATAGGTACCTCCTGAAAACCTCCTTGTTACTCAAATGCAGCCCCTTTCTAAGTCAAACTCAGCAAATGAACTCACTACCTTCCCCTGGGTGTGGAACATGACTCCCAGGGGTGAGCCTCCTGATATCGAGGGATTAATACCAAGCAGCAAACAACGATGCATTTGAAAGTAACCTTGACCAAAGTGGGAAACATTAAATACAAAAGAGTTTTTATGGCTAAGAGATTTCATAGTGAGTTAGGAGGGCATCTCAGGGACACTTAATGCATGTCTCAGGCAGATCTTACTAATTGGCACAGTAAACAAAACCCAAACAGAACTCTAGAGATATACAGACGCTATAGGCAAGGCACACAACCCCATGAAATCAGTACCCCATCAGTGGCCCTTACCTTGGAATATAGGGTAATCTAGTTCTCCACTGTAACAGTTAGGCTCATTTATAATTTCCCTACACATGATTCTTCTACCCCTTTTATTTGAACCTATAATTAACACTATACCCATTAAATATATGTCCTAGAGACTTAAACCTTCGGTCTGTTCAAATGCCGATTGAGTCTTGAATCTCAGCAGAGTTGCAGCCAACACCTACCCTCTAGTTCATCGGACTCTCCCAGGACAACTAACAAAATGATGATGAAGGACAATCCCCAACCCAAAAAACAAAGAGTATCTACAATTGCAAACAAATCAGTTCCTTCCATCCACCCCATAAGATCTAAGCCCCCTCTCAATCTGAAGCAGAGCAGGCATCACCATCCCCAAAACCTCAAGACTGAGGAATGAACGAATGTAAGTGGGGAATACAGCCACGGACCAAAAGAGACATTATTAATATTATAATGGAAGGACTTGCATCATTGCTATAAAGGCAGTAGTTACCAGAATTTTTAAGGGGAGGGGAAGGGAATAATAGGTGAAACACAGGGCATTATTATGACTTTGAGACTGTTCTGCATGATATTGCAATGATGGATACAGGCCATTAGACATTTTGTCAAATGCTATAAAACCATACAGGGAAAAGTGGACACCAGAATGTAAACTATAGACCTTGGTTAGTAGCAATGCTTCAATATTTGTTTGATTGTAACATGTACCACAATAATGTAAGATGTTATTAATAGTGGAAAATGTGGGAAGGGGAGTGGGTAGGGTATACGGGAATCCTATATACTCTTTTTTTTTTTTTTAAGATTATTTACTTTTTTATCCATTTTAACCTCTCCCCTTCCCGCCCCCCCCCATTTTTGCTGTTTTTGTGTCTATTCATTGGGCAATTCTCTGTGTCTGTTTCCGGCCCTAAACTCCCATCCTTCTGTCTTCACCAGGATTCAATCCTGGGAATCTCCAATGGGGGAGAGAGGCACTCTGCCACCTGCGCCACCTCAATTCCTGGTTTTTCGGTGTGTCTCATCTTGGCTCTTCCCTGCATCTCTCTTCTGTTATGTCATCATCTTTTGCATGGTTCAGAGGGGCCTGGGGGCTCACCCACTCACGGGGCCTGACAGCATGCCCGTGCACCTTCTATATTTTTCTTCTTTATTTTACCGGGAGGTCCTGGGGATCGAACCCAGGTCCCTTCACTATGAGAAACGGATGCCCAACCATTTGAGCCACATCTGCCCCCCCCATATACTCTTGATGTAACTTTTATGCAACTGAAACCTTCTCTATAAGTAAAGTTTATTATAAGGATAATGAGGGAATATAAGTTGAAAATTAATGTAATTCAATACAAAATAAATTACATAGAATTTAATTTTTTTTCATTTTATATATACTAGGTTAAAGAAAAAATTTTGTACTAATTAAGAGGTAATTAGATTTTCCAATTCTTTGTGTCATTAAGGGGCCAATGTCAACCTCTCCCCATTGCAGTAATTTCCTATATAGCATTCCTAATACACAGTCATCTGATCTCTGCCAAAATAGTCCCTTTACCTTTTCTTTTTGTTTCTTCCCATGTCTTAATTTCTTTTCTTTCCTTCTTCTCTCCTTCCTTTATGCTTTTCATCCTAGATCCCAATTGGATACTATTAAATATATATATATGCATATATGTAGTGATTATTTTTCCTAGCAGAAAATTCAGGCTACAATTATAAACATTGAGAGAAGTATAGAATTCTCCCTTCCACCTAGAATAGAGCTGAATTTACCCATTTTCATCCCAAACACTGGGATATAGGAAAATGTAAGATATTTTATAATTTGTAAAAAATTATTTAGTATAGTTTATGTAGCAGTTTGGCAGTTTGATATAGTTATGAGTTCCAAAAATAGATACTGGATTATGCTAGTAAACTGGTCTGTTCATCTGGGCATGATTAAGTTATGATTAGGGCTTTGATTGGGCCATGTCACTAGAGTGTTGAGCCCCACCCCTTGGTGGGTGGGGTCTCAAAGATAAAAGACATGGCAAAGGACAGAGTTGGAGTTTTTGAGTTGGAGTTCTGAAGGTGAGTTTTAATGCTGGAGCCTGGGGAAGCAAGCACACAGAGGAGCTTGGTCGTAAGGAAGGAGAGAAGGACGCAGGATAAAGATGAGCGGTTCGCCTGACAGTTCACAGCTGGCCTTGTGGAGAGAGGCAAAGCCTAGAGAGCCTCATAGTCTACAGTTGACCTTGTGGAGGAAAGCGAGGAGCTGAGCCCAGAGAGAAATGGAGCCCCAGGAAGAGAGGAACCCTAGAAGCCTGAACCCTGGCAAATGTCGGCAGTTGTCATGTTCCAACATGTGGCAACAGACTTTGGTGAGGGAAGAAACTTACACTTTATGGCCTGGTAACTGTAAGCTTCTACCCCAAATAAATACCCTTTATAAAGACCAACTGATTTCTGGTATTTTGCATCAGCACCCCTTTGGCTGACTAATACAGTTTACAATGGAATATTATTTGGCAATAAAAAAGAATGTAGTGCTGATACATACAACATGGATGAACCGTGAAAACATTATGCTAAGGAAAGAAGCCAGTCACATAAGACCACATAGTGTATGATTCTATCTATATGAAATGTTCAGAATTGGCAAAATCTTTAGAGACAGAATGTAGATTAGTGGTTGCCTAAGGCTGGGGGATGGTAGATTTGTGGAGTGACTGCTAATGAATACAGGGTTTCTTTATGGGGTAACGAAAATATTCAAAAATTAGATTGCAGTGGTGGTTTTACAACTCTATGAATATATTAAAAATCATTGAATTGTACACTTTAAATAGATTAAGTTTATGGCATGTAAATTTTATTTCAATAAAGTTGTTTAAAAAGATGTTTGATGTATAGTTTACACACAGTCATACACGTATAATATTTATGCATATATATTATATATGTATATACTGATTTACAGTGATTTTTCAATTACCAGCCTGTAGTTTATCCACTAAAATGTTAAAATTCAAAATGTCTCACTGCCCTGATGGTAGGAAGATAATAATAAGAATAGCAGTAACGACTATAATGATAATAATATCAAGCATTCATTGAGTGCATACTGTGTATCAGCTAGTACGCAAAACATACATAATCTCATTTAATCCTTATAAAGTCTCTAGAAAGTAGACTATATTATTATCCCCATTTTAAATGTGAGGAAATTGAGGATTATCAAAATTAAGCATTTTAACATACATATTTCTTTTAATCCTCACAGCACAAACTATTATTTTTTCCAATTTATATGAGAAAACTGAGATTTACAGAGTCAATCATCCCAGATTTCAAGCTATAAGTAGCAGAGCTGACTTGAACCTTTTTTTTTTTTTACTTGAACCTTGATCACTGTGCTCTGATGCCACTTCAGCTATCACCCTGTACTGGCAATTGAGTCTCAGTGAGCTAAAAGAATCTTACATTACTTTTATAAACAGGCATCTGATGAAGTGGGGAAAATACTAGAACCAAAGCTGAGACCCAGAGTACAATTTAGGTCATAATACAAACTAATCAGGCCAAATTCCAAACTTCTCATCTGCAAATGTAAAAATTGGAACAGAAAATTTTCAAGTTCATATCTGGCTTAAAATGTATTTAGTCCAAGAAATTCCTATTTTAAAATCTAATCCTTCTTCCCAAAACAACCTTGCCAAAAGAATGGCTTCTCTATTTCTGCCCTGTGCCTTTGTGGTGATTATTGTTACTAGGCTGTAAAAATATTAACTATAAATGGAAAATGAAAGCATAATTATCATCTACTTATAAATTTCAATACTACCCACCCATAAGCAATATTCCACATAATGATTTAACTTTTTATTATAAAAAAATTTACACATATTCAAAAGTAGTTGGAATATTATAATAAATCCCTGTGTGCCCACAACCTACCTTCAAAAACATCAATTCATGGTCAATCTTGTTTCTTCTATATACTTATCCATTTTGAAGCAAATCCCTGACATATTTCTGTATCAGTATATATGTCTAAAAGATAAGGGCTCCCATTTTAAAAGGATAACAACAACATTATTGTAGCAGTTTGGCATTGTTTATGAATTCCCAAAAATAGTTTTTGGATTATGTTTGTAAACTGGTCTGTCAGAGGCATCACTTTTAATTGATTAAATTATGATTAGGACTTTGATTGGGCCACATCAGTAAGGCATTGAGTCCCTGTCCCTTGGTGGGTGGGGACTCACAGATAAAAGACATGGCAAAGAAGCCAGTTGGAGTTTTGATGCTGAGTTTTGAGCTAGAGCCTGGGAAGTGAACACATAGGAGAACACAGAGGAAAAGAGATGGCTCCTTAGATATGGCAAAAGCCCTGGGGAGAGAGACAGCCGTTCACCTGATAGTCTACAGCTCGCCTTTTGGAGAGAGCACAGCAGCTGAGCTCAGAGAGAAATGGAGCACCAGGAAAAGAGGAAGCCAAGAAACCTGAACTCTTGGTAGACGTTGGCAGCCATCTTGCCCCAACACGTGGCAATAGACTTTGGTGAAGGAAGGAACTTATGCTTTATGGCCTGGTAACTGTAAGCATCTACCCCAAACAAATACCCTTTATAAAAGCCAACAGATTTCTGGTATTTTGCATCAGCACCCTTTTGGCTGACTCATACAATTATCAAACCTAAAAATATTAACGGTAATATCTTGATATAATGATTATAACAGTTTGAACCTGTATAGCCCTCAAAGATTATATTCTTAAAATTAATCCATTCCTGTGTGTGTAAACCTATTGTAGGTAGGACTTTTTTACTAGGTTACTTCAGTAGGGCGTGACCCAGGGTGGGTCTTAATCCTCTTACAGGAGTCCTTTATAAACAGGATGTACATGGAGAGAGGGGCAAAGAGAAAGCCAGAGGAAGCCAGAAGTTGAAGCAATGAAACCCAGAAGGGAAGGGAGAACCCAGCAGAATCCCCTTATGCCTTGCCATATGACAGAGGAGTACAGGATCACTTATCAGTCAAATCTTTGGGGAGAAAGATTTCCCCATTGCCTGCTCATGCCTTGATTTGAACATTTTCACAGCCTCAGATCTGTAAGCTCGTAAGTTAACAAATCCCCATCGTAAAAGCCAGCCCATTTCTGGCATATTGCATTTCGGCAGCCTAGCAAACTAAAACAATGATTTAAATAAACTCTAGGGAAACCTATTTAAATAAATGACTATAAATAATATTATAAATTTAAATATTATTTTACCTCACAAATTTTATTTTGAATGTTAATTAAAACTATCAGTATATTCATCAAATTTTCTACCACTATTATTTTTCTATTTTATTCCATATTTCTATAATTATATATTATTTCTATAATTAATCTTTGTCTACTTTATTCATGAAGTGTCATATGGCACTCTACCAAACATGCCCATAAAACTAAAGTATTAAACATTCTATATACACTAAGTTTATAGATTTTCTTTATTCACTGAGCTTTCCTGGGTACTGAAAAGAAATTAAATTAGTTTGGCATGATTTGTTTTGTGATTAACCTTTGCTGTCTTCCACAACTCAATTTATTGTCCTCTTGGTGACACCAAATGACTACTTTATTAACTGTCCCAGCAATTTGCCAGCAACTACTACTCTTCAACTACATATACTGTCCAACTGAAGTGTTGATATAAACTTTTTTTATTCTGTTACCCTTATTTTCTGTATAACTCAATAAGTATTTTGTTCCTACCATACTCACTCTTTCTCATTCCTTCCCTAACCTCCTCCCCCAAAAATGTTTCAACCATCAAATTATTAATTGATACTCTGCCTTATACACTTTGCCCTGAAATGTTTCTTTGAAAAATTATTTTCATGTCCTCAATATAGCTTACGGTAATCAGATGGTAACAATATCTAGCTTTCTCTTCATTTAGCATATGATTTATCCATAGTACGCTCCTTAAAATCAACTAAGTAGAACAAATCAAAGAAATACAGCTGTCTTCATGAAAACAACTTATGCATTTTTTGAACAACACTTAATAGGATAAATTCAAGACAATAGTTACTGATGATTTTTCTCCCCAGGAAGTAGGAAGTCACCAAAGTGAATCAACCAAGTTAATAGTCTTCAAAAATAGACATAAAATTCCTTTGTACTAGCTGTCACTTGTCCATCATCAGGCTCTATGCTTAAGGCATTTGGATGAAGACCTAGTCACTATTACTCAAATCTAGATTTTTTAAGATTTATAATGGGCAATTTCCTAATAGGGAAGTAGAGTGGAAAGAGCATGAACCCTGGAGTCAGACAAACCCAGTTCTGCAATGTACTTGATATGTGTGTGGCATAGAACAAGTTATTTAACTTCTTCTATCTTCAGTTTCCTATTCTGTAAAATTTGGAGGGTAAAAGGATGAAATACACAACGTGCCTCGTATATCGTCTAGCATATAGCAGTTTGTCAATACATACTAGATTCCTTCCCCACATGTAATATTAATTAATTCATGTTTATATAGTTACTTGCAATAAAAATAAATAATTTAGAAAACTCCCAAGGATCTTATAAGTTTAGTTGGAGATAAACTGGAAGCTTGCATAAGCAGGTTAGATAAAGAATATATTCATAAAAGCAGGTAACAAGTATAGACTAGAACGCAGGCAGACCCAGCCATAGAAAAGAATGTTTAAACAGTACTCAACAATGTCTCCAAGACATCATTAAAAATCACTTTGGTCACCCCAGAACAATCAACGGGAATAACTAATTTCCTATGATCCTGACCTGTGCTGACTAATAAGATAGCCTCTAGCCACACATGCATAATGAGTACTTGTAATGTGGCTAGCCAAACTGAGATGTGCTTGCAGGGTAAGACACACTGGATATCAAAGACTTAGTATGAAAAAGAGTAAATATTAATAAATTTTTATATTGATTTTATGTTGAAATTTTAATATTTTGGCTATATTAGGTTAAAGAAAATATATTGTTAAGTTTAATTTCACCTATTTCTTTTTACTTTATTGAGGCAACTAGAAATTTTTAATTTACATATGTGGTTCACATTATATTTCTATTGGACAGTGCTGATCTAGAGAGGCCTTATCTTGGTTTGCCACAGGGCTACTGATGCAAAATACCAAAAATAGGTTGGCTTTTATAATGGGAAATTTATTAGGGTAAAAGCTTACAGTTCCGAGGCCATTAAATGTCCAAATCAAGGCACCCCCAGAAGCTTTCTCACCAGTCAGCTACTGTTGGTCCTAGCATCCTGCCATGTGGCGAGCAGGCAAGAGACCAGGCAGGTCTGCCAGCCTCGCTCGACTTTCTCCTTGAACTCAACTGTGGCTGATCAGGCATCTCTTTCTGGACCTCGGCTCCTTGAGCCTCTCGGGACTTTTCTCCTTGAGCTCAGCTGTGGGCGAACCTGGAGTCCTTTCTCTCACGTGGCCAGATGAAAGGTGGCAGAGCTCCCTTTTTCTTGTTGTCTCCGTTTGCTATTTATCAGACTCAACAAGAGGGTGGAGACTCAAGCAGGTTCACGCCTCACTGACACGGTCCAATTAAAAGGCCCCACACCCACAGGAGTGGGTTAGTTCAAACACATAATCTTTTTCTTTTTGGGATTCATAAAAGAATTCAAACTGTCACAGGCCTCATTTTTATTCCTGCATATTCTTCCCTCCTACTCACCCCCTCTTTAGCACTATAACACCCTCCAAAGACCCAACAACAGGGTGGCTACCATTTTCATTCGCATCCTTAGGCAAGATTAGAATCTTACTACTTCCGCATGTAAGAAGTAGTAAGATTCTTCTTACAAGGATAACTGTCTTTAAATGATGTTTTAAAAAAACATACGGATGAGATAATTCACAGAGGAAAATGTCCCCCCAAAAGATAATAACCACATGGGCATGACATCAGCTGCATCTGAAACCTATCAGTGACACTGTGGAGCTTTCCTCTTTTTTTTTTTTTTTTTAAACAAATCAACTTTATTGATGCATATTAATAAAGCATACAATTGATCCAAAGTGTATAATCAATGGTATTTGGTATAATCACATAGTTGTACATTCATCACTTCAATCATAATTAGAACATTTTCATTATTTCAGTAACAATAATAATAATGAACAAACTTCAACTCTCAATCTCTCTATGCTTGCCCTGCCATACATAGCTGCTATTTCTAGCTTTTCTTGCACATTTATTTATTTTAAGCAGTTTTGTGGAGATATATTCACATACCATATTATCTATCTAAAGTGTATAATCAATGGTTTTAAGCATAATCACAATGTTGTGCATTCATAAACACAAAAGATTTTAGAATAATTTCATAACTCCAAAAAGAAAAACTCCACACTCCTTAGCAGTAATGTCTCAATCCCTCTATCCTTCATCTTTATAAACTGATTTATATTTACATTTATATAAATGGAATCATACAATATGTGGTACTTTGTGTCTAGTTTCTTTCACTTAGCATAATGTTTTTTGTCTGATATTAACATCTTGTATTATTAACATATATTACTTCAGTTTCAAAGAAAAATGGTCTTATATATGCAATTTTACCCATATTCATATTTCACATGCAGTATTACTATGCTACACATTCCCATGTTAAGTTTTTTAGCTTTCCTTTTAGTAATGTACATGACCTTAGACTTTCCCTTTAAACCACTGTCATACCCATATAATCATATGGCTAGTTACAAACATTATATTATGCTTTCACCTTTTCTATTCATTTCCAAAGATTAACACACATCATTTTTACCAGTCCTACACAAGGTAACACTCAGCTTTCCATTCTCTAACCTCATTCTATTTTCTGGTGACCCATATTAAAGTTATTAACTCCATGAGTTTATACATTTAATTCATAGTGGCGCAATCATACAGTATATGTCCTTTTCAATCTGGCTTGTATCACTCAACATGTCCTCCAGGTTCATCCATGCTGTCATATGCTTTATGACTTCATTTAATATTTCATTGTGTGTATACACCACTGTTTGTTTATCCATTTATCGGTTGATGGACACCTGGGTTGTTTCAATCTTTTGGCAATCATGAATAACGCCACTATGAACATCGGCGTGCAGATGTCTGTTCGTGTCACTGCTCTCAGTTTTTCTGGGTATATACCCAGTAGTGGTATCGCCAGGTCACATGGCAAATCTATATTCAACTTCTTTAGAAACTGCAAACAGTGCTCCACAGTGGCTATACCATTCTACATTCCCATCAACAGTGAATAAGTGTTCCTATCTCTCAATATCCTCTATAACACTTGTAGTTATCTTTTTAATAATGGCCATTCCAATAGGTGTGAAATAATATCTCATTGTTGGTTTGGTTTGCATTTCACTAATCATTAGTGATGTTGAACATTTTTTCATATGTCTTTTTGCCATTTGTATTTCATCTTTGGGCAAATGTCTATTAAAGACTTTTGCCCATTTTTTAATTGGGTCATTTGTCCTTTTCTTGTTGAGTTGTAGCATTTCTTTATATCATAGATATTAAGCCCTTATCAGATATCTGATATTCAAATATTTTTTTCCATTGAGTTGGCTACTTTTTCACCCTTCCGACAAAGTCCTTTGAGGTGAAAAAATGTTTAATTTGGAGGAGGTCCCACTTATCTCTTTTTTCTTTTGTTGTTCCTGCTTTGAGAGTAAGGTCCAAGAAACCACCACCTACTACAAGGTCTTTAAGTTGTTTCCCTACATTTTCTCCTAGTAATTTTATGGTCCTGGCTTTTATATTTAGGTCTTTGATCCATTTTCAGTTGATTCTTGTATAGGGAGTAAGATAGGTGTCCTTTTTCATTCTTTGTTATGGATATCCAGTTCTCCCAGCACCATATTTTGAAGAGACTCTGTAGCCCTTTGGCAATTTGATGTAATTATGAATTCCAAAAATATAATTGGATCATGCTTGTAAACTAATCTGTTAATCTGGGCATGATTAAGTTATGATTAGGGCGTTGAGCCCCACCCCTGGGTGGGTGGGGGAATCAAATATAAAAGGCAAGGCAAAGGACAGAGGGAGCAGTTTTTGAGAAGCAGTTTTGATGTTGGAGTTTTGATGTTGGAGAGAAAGCCCCAGGAGAAGAGAAGTGAGCCATTCGCCTGATAGTCTACAGCTGACCTTGTGGAGGAACCAGAGGAGCTAAGCCCGGAGAGAAATGCAGCCCCGGGAAGAGAGGAACCCAAGAAGCCTCAACCCTGGCAAACGTCGGCAGCTGTCTTGCTCCAACACGTGGCAATGGACTTTGGTGAAAGAAGAAACTTAACGCTTTATGGCCTGGTAACTGTGGACTTCTACCCCAAATAAATACCCTTTATAAAGACCCAACCCATTTCTGGTATTTCACATTAGCTCCCCTTTGGCTGACTAATACAGACTCTTTTGTCCCATTAACATGGCTTTGATAGGTTTGTCAAAAACCAGTTGACCCTAGAGGTTTATTTCTGGACTCTCAATTCTATTCCACTGATCGATGTGTCTACCTTTATGAGACTACCATGCTGTTTTGACCACTGTAGTTTTGTAATATGTTTCAAGGTCAGGCAGTGAAATTCCTCCCATATCATTCTTCTTATTTAGAATGCGTTTGGCCATTCAGGTGCACTTCTCTTGTCAAATGAATTTGGTAATTGCCTTTTCTATTTCTGCAAAGTAGGCTATTGGAATTTTGGTTGTTATTGCATTGGATCTATAAAATCATCTTGGGTAGGATTGACATCTTCAAGATATTTAGTCTTCCAATCCATGAACACAGAATGTCTTTCCATTTGTTTAGGTCTTTTGATTTCTTTTTGCATTGTTTTGTAGTTTTCTGCATATAAGTTCTGTACTTCTTTGGTTAATTTGATTCCTAGGTATTTGAATCTTTTTGTTGCTATTGTAAATGGATTTTTTCCCAATTTCCTCCTCAGATTGTTCAATTCTAGTGTACAGAACATTACTGATTTTTGCATGTTGGATCTCGTATCCTGTCAATTTGCTGACCTCCTTTATTACCTCAAGTAGCTTTGTCATAGACATTCCAGAATTTTCTAAATATAGGATCATGTCATCTGCAAATAGTGAGAGTTTTACTTCCTCTTCTCTTATTTGGATGACTTTTATTTCTTCTTCTTGTCTAATTACTCCAGCTAGAACTTCTAATACAATGTTGAATAACAATGGTGACAGTGGGCATCCTTGTCTTGTTCCTGAACTTAGAGAGAAAGCTTTCAATCTGTCCCCATTGAGTATGATGTTGGCTATGGGTTTCTCACATATGCCCTTATCATATCAAGGAATATTCCATCCATTCCTATCTTTAGTAGTGTTTTTATCAAGAAAGGATACTGGATTTTGTCGAATGCCTTTTCTGCATCAATCAAGATGATCAAGTGGTTTTGGTTTTTTTCCTTCAATGTGTTAATGTGTTGTATAACATTAATTGATTTTCTTATGTTGAACCACCCTTGCATACCAGGAATAAATCCCACTGGTCATGGTGTATAAGTCTTTTGAAATGCTGTTGGATTCTATACGCAAGTATTTTGTTGAGAATTTTTGCATCTATGTACATTAGAGAGATTGGTCTGTAATTTCTTTTCTTGTAATGTCTTTATCTGGCTTTGGTATTAGGGTGATGTTGGCTTCAAAAAATGTATTGGGTAATTTTCCCTCCTCTTCAGTTTTTTGGAAGAGTTTAAACAGGATTGGTGTTAATCCTTCTCGAAATGCTTGGTAGAATTCACCTGTGAAGCCATCTGCTCCTGGATTTTTCTTTGTTGGGAGATTTTTGATAAGTGATTCAATCTCTTTAAATATGGTTATTTTCTTAAGTTCTTGCATTTCTTGTAGTGTCAGTATAGGTTGTCTGTGCACTTCTAGGAATTTGTCCATTTCAACTAGTTTGCCTAGTTAGTTGGCATACAGTTTCTCATAACAGTTTCTCTTATGATCCTTTTTTAGTTCTGTGGGGTCAATTGCAATTTCTCCTCTTGCATTTCTGATTTTATTTCTTTGCATCTTCTCTTTTTTTCTTTGTTAGCCTAGGTAAGGGTTTGTCACCTTTATTGATCTTTTCAAAGAATCAGCTTTTGGTTTTGTTGATTTTCTCTATTTTTTTGTTCTCAAATTCATTTATTTCTGGTCTAATCTTTATTATTTCTTTCCTCTTGCTTGCTTTGGGAATGGTTTGCCGTTCTTTTCCTGGTTTCTCCAGTGATTCATTAGATCTTTGATTTTAGCTCTTTCTTATTTTTTTAATATAGGTATTTAAGGTTATAAATTTCCCTCAGCACTGCCTTCACTGTATCCTATAAGTTTCGATAAATTGTGTTCTCATTTTCATTCATCTCAATATATTTACTAATTTCAGTTACAATTTGTTCTTTGACCCACTGATTATTTAGGAGTGTGTTATTCAGCCTCCACACATTTGTGGTTTTACCTCTTTCCCATCTATTATTGATTTTCAGTTTCACTCCATTATGATCTGAGAAGATGCTTTGTATAATTTCAATCTTTTTATATTTATTGGGACCTGCTTTGTGACCTAACATGTGGTCTATCCTGGAGAAAAATCCATGAGCACTTGAGAAGAATGTAAAACCTGATGAGTTTGGGTACAAAGTTCTGTATATGTCTGTTAGGTCTAGATCATTTATCATATTGTTCAAGTTCTCTGTTTCCTTGTTGATGTTCTGTCTAGTTGTTCTAATGATGTGAGTGGGATGTTCAAGTCTTCAACGATTATTGTAGAGATGTGTATTTCTCCCTTCAGTTTTGCCAGAGTTTGCCTCATGTATTTTGAGGCACCCTGCTTAGGTGCATAGATATTTTTGACTGTTACTTCTTACCGGTGGATTGTCCCTTTTATTAATATATAATGGCCTTCTGTATCCCTTATAGCTTTTTTGCTTTTAAAGTCTGTTTTGTCCAACATTAGTATAGCTACCTGTGCTCTGTTTTGGTTACTGTTTGCATGGAGTATCTTTTCCCAACCGTTCACTTTCAGCCAGTTTGTATCCCTAGGTCTAAGTTGAGTCTCTTGTAGGCAGCATACGGATAGCTCATGTTTGTTAATCCATCTGTCAGTCTATATCTTCTGATTGGGGAGTTTAATCCATTCACGTTCAATAATATTACTGTAAATACATTCTTTACTTCCACCATTTTATTCTTTGGTTTTCATATGTCATATCTTATTGTTGTCTGTCCTTTGACTCTTTTGATTATCCTTTCTGCTATATTTTCTTCTATACTCTCCTCCAAGCCTTTCTCTCCTGTCTTTTTCTTTCTGGCTGTAAGGCTCCTTTAATATTTCCTGCAAAGGTGGATTCTTTTTTATGAACTCTCTTAGTTCCTATTCATTTGTGAATATTTTAAACTCACTTTCATATTTGAAGGACAATTTCTCTGGATAAAGAATTCTCGGCTGGTGGTTCTTCTCTTTCGGTATCCTAATTGTATCATCCCACTGTCTTCTCACCTAAATGGTTTCTGATGAGAAATCCACACTAAGTCTTACTGGGCGTCCCTTGAATGTGATGGTTTGCTTCTCCCTTGCTGCTCTCAGAATTTTCTCTTTATCTTTGACATTTGACATTCTGAGTAGTATGTGTATTGGAGTAGGTCTATACAGATTTATTCTGATTGGGGTTTGCTGCACTTCTTGGTCATGTAAGTTCATTTCTTTCAAGAGAATTGGGAATTTTTCAGCCATTATTTCCTCAAATACTCTTTCTGTCCCTTTTCCCTCCTCTTCTCCTTCTGTGATTCTTCGTTTAACCTGTTCTGGGTCTTTAGGATTGTCCCTGTTAATTGCTTAAATCTGGGCCTTGGACCCAGTAATGCACTGCAGACCTGCTTCCAAGGGACTTGAGTCAGAAGGCTGTAAAGGTGGGGAAAAGCCTCTCTTATTTAATTTCCTCACCTGCACTTCCTTGGTCTGCCAGCAGATGGTGCTCTTTGGCAGCCCTCTCAGTTCAACCCTGTTTGGAGTGCGTTTCCTGCAACACAGACCAGATCAATGTGATAGAGGATCCTTCCTGTAGGCTAAGAGGCTTGTAATTCAAACTTTCTCAGAGGCAGTTCTCCAACCTTTTTTGCAGACCCTCCCTTTTCCCAGTTAGGAAATAATTTCACTCCCCTTTGCATCTTCAACAGCTAGTCCTGGTCAGTAGAGAGAGAGATTGAGAAGGTCAGATTTAGTCCCTTGCCGGCTCCCAAAGCAAAAACTGGTGCATCCCTACCCAGCCTGGAAGGGTTCCTGGGACACAGCAGACCAAATTTTTGGGTCAAAAGCTGAGTCAGCCTTAGACTGTGTCCCTCTCTCTTCCCTTTCCTGGGGAGGTAGATCCCTGGGACCCCTTTTGTCTGTAACTGCCCGCCCCAAGGCCTGAAAATTCAAAAGCGTCTATAGTGTGGGCATGGATGCCAGCAGTTGCAGCTTTTTTTTTTTTAAGATTTATTTATTTACTTTATTTCCCCCCACACACACACAAGCTTGCTGTCTGTGTCCATTTGCTGGGTGACCCTCTGTGTCTGTTTCTTGCCTTCTCTTCTCATCCTTCTCCTCCAGTCTTCACCAGGATTTGATCCTCGGGATCTCCGGTGTGGGAGACAGGCACTCTGCCACCTGCGCCACCTCAGTTGTTTCTGGCATGTCTAGTCTTGGCTCTCTCCTGTGTCTCACACTTGCTGCATCATCTTGCTGCATGGCTCGGCAGGGCCTGGCTCGCCGCGCACGTGCACGCAGGCTGATGGCTCACTACACAGGCCTGGCTCGCCTGCACATCTTCTATTTTTATTTTATCAGGAGGTCCCGGGGAGTGAACCCAGGTCCCTTCATATGGCAGATGGACACCCAACCACTTGAGCCACATCCGCCCCTGCACGTGTGGCTTTTAACTCACAGTTCTGCCTTGTGATTCTTTTCTCTTGCTCCTCTGTCTTCTGGGAAGTATCCAGGCTTCCCCTGGTATCCTAAACACTAGAAGCTTTATTCCAAGCTGTTTCTGCCTGTCCTCTAGCTATCTTCTCTGTTGAGCTTTCTAACACACATTTCAGGAACATTATTTTATTTGTGATATCCATTTACCAAGACAGGTCAAGGTCAAGTGTCTACCAGAAAAATGACATTTTAAACTTGAGGCATTTATTCATATAATTAAGAATCTGAATAACTGCCTTTACCTCTATATTACTTTGGCTAAGCCTTGCCTGGTAAGTCTATCAGAGGTATCACTGGAGAAGCTGAGCAGGCATCTTTTTCAGGTGTTTCACAAATACAGCTTCCCAATCTTTACAGAAAGCAAGACTCTACAATAATAACCAAATTCTCATTTACCCTACTCAGAATCCCCAAAACTCACTCACCATAACCAAAACAATCCAAGCTGATGATGGGAAATGAAAGTTAATGGTGTAATATAGAGAATTAGTTTTAGATATAAAACCAGAGAACCACTGGAGAAGATAGCATGACTGGTAAAAGAACCCAGGATGCCTTTTCATCTCTAGCATAACTCTGTCATTAGTGAACAACACACACTAATAATTTGCTTTTATGAATACCTCCTGTCTAAACTGTTATATTTCAAACTAAGAAAAAAAAAACATAAATGAAAGCAAAAAGAAAAAGAAAAAACATAAACTGTTATATTTCAAGAAAAATGAATATAAAAATATGAAAAATATAAACTTTTCTATTTTGAAAGTATTTATGAATATCAGACAAGTATTATAATTATATGAAAGCACCTATCTGTGTGAATCTTTCGCTAAAGGACATAGAATGCAGTGGTTAAGAACAAGAGCCCTAGAGCCAGACTACCTGGGTGCATATCTCAGCTCTGCCACTTCCATTCTTAATCATTCTATGCCTCAGTTACCTCATCTATAAAATGTGGATAATAATAGCACCTAACTTATAGGATTGTTGTGATAATTAAATATATTAACATGTAAAGTGTTTAAAACAGTGCCTGACACATAGCAGTCTATATAAATGGTACTTACAAATTACATGACAGTAATTGGTACAACTATTCTCACCTAATTATCTTTTCATTTAATTGATAACTGTTCTCTTCACTAAGGACTTGTTAAATTCTTCCAATAGGTATTAAAATGTTACTAGCTTTACGAGCCAAAGGACACATACAAAATAAACTATTTCTTTCCAAGACTCAATACTGTTTTGAGGCACTAAAGACTCCTAATGACAGCAGGAAAAAATCATTTAAGAAAAAAAAAATCTTTGAATTGAGAATAGGAGAGTCATAGATTACTGTCATGAATATCAATGGACCTAATATTTAGGACTAAAACCATTCCATGTTCCACAAGCATTAAGTGTCAATTATGTAATTGATGCTTCCCAGATACTGGGAATACCAATAAAAAAAAAAAAAAAAGCAAGGACCCTATCCTTAAGAGCAGAGTCAAATTGATAGCCAGGAAATACACAATTATGACACAATGATAACATAAGACAGAACAAAGTACCTTCCAGACAAAAGGAGTCTGAACAAAGGCAAAGAATCATGAAAGTGCATATAGCATGTTTGGGGAATGGTAACTTAACCCGTGTGACTTCAGCATTCCTTAAGGGTTTTACATCTTCTTTTTACAAACATTAACTGCTTGTTATGTGTTAGGCACCAAAGATACAACATGTCAATTACAGCCCCTGGGAAAGTAATGTCTGTTCTGAGTGCTAAAGTATGAAGAGCAGTTGGCTGGGAGAAGAACAAGTGTGTTTCAGGAAGAGGGAACGGCATATGAAAAGGCCTTAAAAAATGAAAAAGCATGACACATTTGGAGAACCATACATAGTTTGAAAAGTTTGGATATAAAGACAGAAATAGGATCATTAAATGCTTTGAATGCCAGGATTTTACAATGAAGGTGACCAGTAATTATTTAAGGATTTTAAATAGGAGAGGGTCATAATCAGATCTGTGTTTAACAAAGGCTTTCTAGCAAGCTAGTTAGAAATAGAGAAAAGAGCTAAGGGAATGGCATTGAAGATGGGAATAGAGAAGAAGAAATGACACATTCAAGATACATTTTGAAGAGAGGTCAAAACTTGGTGAAATTAAGAAAGAAAAATGCCTAGGATGGCTTCCTGGGTTCTTTCCTACTCCCCATCTCCCCCTAGTGAAATGTCTTCTCCTTTGTACCCCTATTTTATTGCTACTTTGATTGATTCTTTTTATATGTATTTATTCACATCTCTTTCCCCCTACTGTAAACTCATTTTGGGCAGAGACTATGGCTTATTCTCCTTGTATTCTCAAGCAAGGCTAGACTAGGGTGAGGAGAATGAGGGTCCCTCTCCCAGGTTTATGCAAGTGCAGGGTTAAATCCTGTCTTTTTGTAAAAGTTTGATGCTTTGTTCATTGTGTATTTTTTCATTCATTTTGATTTTTAAAAATATTGCATTAAAATATCATTTATCTTGATTACTGAGGTTTTGGGTGCTTTCTTAAATTTTGCACCCAAGGTGAGTACCTCACTTCTCATCCTAGCCCCAGCCCTGACACAGTGCCTAATGCAAGCAGGTACTTAAATGTGTACAGAAGGGAAAACAAACAAATGGCATAAGCAACAAGATGGATGGTAGTGGGCCATTCACAGAGACAGCGAATACAGGAAGAACAGCAGGTCTTTGGGAGAAGAAGATGAGTTTATAATGCGTGTCAGAAGCACTACTTGGTATATTATTTTATAATTTCATTTATTATTCAACAATGGCATCAATTATAATAAGAAATAGTAAAGACTGACAGCACTCAAGGAACTGTCCTCAGGATATTTCTCCATTATCTTTTCAAAGCTTCCATTAATATTTGAGGTACTGCTGCAATATCAACTTCTTAGCTCAGCTTGTGAGTTACTGTTTAGGATCCTTATACAAATGTATGTATTAATACTTACAGTCTCTGACATTACTCTATCACACAGTCTATCAGCAAGGCCTAATCTGACTACCCTAAGTGAAATAGCAACTCCATTACTCTATTCCTCTATCCCTGCTTACTTTTCTCCATAGTTTTTATCTCTACCTGATATAGCATATGTTTATTTTCTTTCCCCTTTAAAAAAGATTAGCTCCATGAGAACACGGGATTTTTCTGTTTTGTTCATAGTTTTATCTCTAATACCTAACATAAATGCCACTGAAGGTCATGCCAAAGGGTGGAGAAGGTGGGGGAATTGAGGCTTACATTGGTGCAGAAATAAGACAAAGAAAATAAATAAGACCCTGTGTGGATAAAAAAACTGGAGCTAGGTTCTCACAAGTATATAATGGAAATCCCTAGGGGCCAAAAGCAAATATGCAATTGCAAACCAGAGGAATAAGCTTGGGAGCTGACCTATAGTTACCTTGGAGAGATTTTTCAGTTAGGTAAACAGTGGTCCTAGGTTTTAACAGACTTGGGTCAGATAAGATCCAAATCTCTGTATAAAGCTGGTACACTCAAAGGGCTACCTGTTTGGATATCATTGGCATGCAGGAGGATGAAAAGAAACTCGCCTATCTCAGCCTGAAATCTGAGAAGAATGAAAAGTCTCCCTAAGAATTCTTAACCATGAGCTACCCTCAAAATGCTTTGGGACTTTAAATGTATGCTACCTGCATGGTCTAGGAACCCTGTGACCATTAAATTTCATGTGTCAACTTTGTTAGGTTACAGTATACGGTTGTTTCATCAAGCAAGCACTGGCCTGATTGTTACTATGAGGGTATTTCTTGGATTTAAATCATTAGTCAGTTGATTGCATCAATGGCTGATTACATCTACAACCCACAAAGGAGAACGCATTTAGCAAGGAGAGGAATCTCATCACCTAATCAGTTGGAGACCTTAAAGGGAGAACTGAGGATTTCAGCAATCAGAAAGAAGAATTTCCGTCTCTACTTCAGCCAGCCAGCTTCTTCTGGGGAATTAATCATCACCTTCATCAGAGTTCTCAACTTGCAGCTTCTCCTGAGAATTCCATGTTACCATAGAGTTCCCAACTTGTGGCCTGCCCAATAGAATTCACACTTGCCAATCCCCAGTCACATGAACCAATTCCTATAATAAATCTCTTTATATCTTCAACCACTTCAAAAGGTATTGCGTTTATTGGCCCCTCTTACCTCCTGTTTCTAACTACCACCTTCTCCTGGGAAATACTCCTACCTCATCTCTGCAATTATGTGGTTAGAATATAAGCTTCTTTCTTGAAAATCCTGCTTACCGACCAGGTCACAGTTGTTTAGCCAGGGGTTGGTACCAGATCCAAGCTGGGCCAATGGGATTTTTTATTTAGAAACTGAAAGAGTTGATTGACGTCCCTCTCTGCCAGCAGCCATGTGCAGCAATCAGGACTAAGATAATGAAACAGACACACTGAAACAGGTGAAAGCTGAGAAGAGAGTCCTAGTGATACTTCCAAATTCCCCAGTCTCATTAATTACTGAAGTTCAGCCTCATCCTGCCCCTCCGTGCTTCAGTTACAGTAGGCAGCAATTTCTCTTCAGCCTAAATTGGTTTGAAATATGTTTCAGTCACTTGCAACCAGAGAAAAACAGTAAGCCCCTACTGTGTGCAAATCATTATGGAAATTTATATAATTAAACATAATCAAACTCACTTCAAATGTTGTACATAGTCTGTTTTCTGTAAATTGATATTGTTCAAAAAATTAAAAGTGTTTAGTGTTTGCTCTAAAAACAATAGTTTTGCAGCTTCTTAAAGAGTTACTCTAGGAAGAGTCTCTCTTTGCTTACATTTACAAGGGATTTATCAAATTAGTAAACACAAATAGAAGCCATAATGAACTCCATGATCTCTGATGAGCATTATGAGGTCCCATTAAGAATACTAAGAGTCATTAAATCTTTAAGGAAAACATACATATTTACAAAATGAGGTTATCAACCAAAAATCTTCTTGGCACTTAATGCTTTAAATTCAGTATTTCTTAGTTGGCTGAGAAATTTATTCTCTTCTTATATATCATAGAATCCCTATTACAGAGAAAGCATTTAATTATGCAGTAGTCATTCATACACAGGGCATTTGAAAAATAAACTGATCCTGAGTTTGACCACACCACAGCATGTGCCTGAGACATACACTGGGTTGGCTCTCAGGTGGTTCTTGGGCACCTAATGGGGAATGACAGCAGGGAGGGTGAGGCTCACCTCTGTGCCTTTGTGGGACCTGGAGGAGGATTCAGCTGAGCCCTTGGGATTTCCCTCCCATGGATCTCCCTCCTCTTGGGGACTAGTGGGCACAGTGGCACTGAAAGACATGGCACAGATGTAAGTAAGCATCAAGGATGTGGCCATGACCTTCAGCTGGGAGGAGTAGGAACAGCTGTACCCAGCCCAGAAGACCTTGTACCAGGATCTGATCCTGGAGACTTTTGGACTTCTGGCTTCACTGGAGTATCCTGTTTCCAAGCCAGAGCTGATATGCCTACTTGAACATGGGCAGGAGACCACAAAGAGGTCTCTACCAAAGCATATGTGTAGTCATAACACACACATTATATCTCTACCACTCAATATATACTGGCCATCTGAGAATTCATACTTATTAGGTGCATTGCTGTGAAGAAACCTTGGTGACAGAGCTTCACTTCCTTGTTATCTAATGGATCATACTGACGTAGCCCAGAGCCTTAGTCTACATCTGATCAATATTCCAGGAAAGAGTAGTTGTTACTGATCTGTTAGGAAAATTTTCAGCCATTGCTTGATGCTCAGTTTACACTGGAAAGTTGTCTCAGGAATATCTTTTAAAAAAGAAAGAGGAGGAGGAGAAAAGAAAAAGATGCATGCTTCTTCTCAGCCTTTCCTGCCAAGTCTATGACAATTACTTATTGCTTTTTAAAATTTTAGGGGGTTAAGTGTAGAGAGTGTTATGGAGGTAAAAGTGTCTTGTCATATTTTTCTATTATAACCATTCCCTGTCTTCAAATTTCAGGACAGTTGGATGGGTTTAGATATGGTCTCCACCCCCAAAGAGCATACCTCTGTGAGAAATAGGAATACGTGACTCATGAATTACCTGAAACTTTAGAAGTCATACTACTAAATGTCTTTTCACATAAATTTATTATATCTAAAGAAGATAAGGATCCACATACAAATGGACACATATTTTATAGCACTATTTAAGATTGTTTCTGGCTTTGATTGAAATACAAAGAAGATCCTTTCTTGATAGTGTTTAAACGGCAGGTATTCTAACTTTAAAAAAATAATAACAAATTTGTCTTCAATGTCCTCTTCAAAAAATTCAACATTATCCTTAAAAATAGGGAAATTGTGGCTTGGATAATTAAATTTCAGGAACTCAGATTCACCTGAATTCAAAGTCTCCAACCATCTACTACTCTATAAAGTTGCTGACAAATGGACTTAATGGCTGATTAAGCTCATTGCCCCTACATATTTTCCAGGATGATGTGCTAAGTAAGTAGCACAGCTGTGAATTAACAGAAAGTAAAAGAGAGAAGAAGCAAAGACATATATACACTTCAAAAACAAACTTGATAAGAACCTAGTCACAGGGGATTTGTACCCTCTCAGGATTATGGCTCTAGATAACATCTTTTTTACCCATTCCAATTTCACCAATTAGGAAAAGGGAATCAGATACTCCTAGAATGAGTAAGAGAGGAAAAGCAAGCTTGGGAGTAGCCAATAGACTTTTAATAAGGTAATTAAAATGACTAGGTGCTGAAAGGTAAACAAGCTAGTAAGAGCTTTAACAAAAATTTTAGGCCCCAGAAGTATGCTCAGAGATCAGAAAAGTGGGTTTTCTGTTGTTTTAATTGTATAAAATTTCAAGAGATGTTACGGGCTTAGCATAATGGGAAAAGGTAATGAATGCACTACCTCGGGATCAGTTCAAAGAAGTACATTTTCACAAATGCTTATATAAGTAAAAAAACCTCTTATCCTATTGCAATGCACCCAACCCCATCCCCCTTCACACATAATCACCCTACCAAGAGAATGGCATGGGGATTACCATAGAAGATAGAAAGGGCACACCACACCTGCTAATATTAACATCTAATTCAGAAATATTTGTCCATGTAGTTCTAAACCAGTTGGCATTTTGTGATATCTAATATTCAAACATAAGCAGTGAAATGTTCAAAAAGGTTTTAAGTTCATATTGAGAAAAGCATTTTAATCAAAGTGTCTGCCAAAATGATATTAGAGTTTAAAATAATTAACATCAATGAAAGGTTGTTGGAAAAGATTAAATTCAGTATGTCTTAAATACTTAGGTGCCAGGATATAAATCCAAGAAGAAAAAAGGCATGGATTCTTTGTACATCTCACAATGAAGAATAAACACTATGCTACTTTTATATTTAAAGGAAAGAGGAATATATACACATTTGTTTGTCAATGCATAGAAACTCTATAGAAGGATACATAAAAAACTAAAAAGAATGGTTGCCTCTGGGCTAGAGAACCGGGTGATTTAGGGATTGGTCTAAGAAGAACCGTACTCTTCATTATATACCCTTTACTACTGTTGGAATATTTGAATGCATGTATTGCCCATTCAAATAAATAAATTTAAAATAAATAGCATAAACCATGTTTACAAATCATGTAAATTACATGAAAGAGATACAGAGTACATTGAGAATTAAGAGGATATGAGGATCCCACTTGTCTATGGAAATAGGAAAAGTGTTAACAAGGAAGCAGCATGTAAAACAGGCTTTAAATGATGGATAGAATAGATATATAACAGTAGTTGCTCCAGGGAAGAGAGTACCATTACTATAGACATGAAGTTGGGAAGTGATGGGGCATGTTTGGGAAAGAGGTAGTGTAGAAACTTAGACCACATGTAAGGTATTCATTTTCTATGGCTGTTTAACAAATTACCACGAATTTAAGAGCTTAAAACAACATAAATTTATTATCTCACAGTTTCTGTGATCAGGACTCTGGGTACAGGTTGACTGGATCCTCTGCTCAGGGTCTCACCAGACTGAAATCAAACTGTTGGCCAGAGCCAGTTTCACCTAGAATTTGGGGTCCTCTTACAAGATCACTGGTTGTTGGCAGAAATCCATGTCTTGCAGTCATAGGACTCTCCCTTGCTGGCTTTGAGGAAGCAAGCTGCCATAGTGGCAAGGGAATGCAGGAGGCTGCTAGTTGCTGAAGGTGGCCCCTGGCTGACAGCCAGCAAGAAACTGAAACCCTCAACTGCAAAAAGCTGGATTCTGTCTACAACCTGAGTGAGCTTGGGAAGCAGTTCTGTCCTCTGTCCAGCCTCAGATGAGAACTCAGTCCTGCCCAATATCTTGATTGAAGTTTTGTTAGACCTTGGGCAGAGAATTCAGCTAAGCTGGGCCCAGACTCCTGGCCCAAAGATACTGTGAGGCAATAAATACACATCGTTTTAAGCAAGTTTATGATAATATTATTAAACCACAACAGATAACTAATATGCCTTCCTTCTTATACCATTCAAGTTGCTAAGGTAACATAAAAGGCAAACTCAAGTATTCTAAAGGTCATATCACCACTGGCAATAAGAAATCCCTGACCTACACTCAAAAGAAAACCAGAATTGGTTACACAGTCATACTTCTGTAAGGCTCAAGCTCCAACTTGTTGCCCATATTGCTAGAATAGTTACGCTGGCTGCCTGATTAACAGATCAAAAACTAAAGAGCAACTACTTATTCTCATCTTGTACATTCTTCAAGAGCAAGCAGCTTCCATTTCCTGATTAAATGATCAGAATGGGTTATCAGGCATAACAGACACAAACATAAGAATTGAAGGGTCAAGGGGTACCACAAAGGCTGGTAGAGAGGGAAAACTTGAGGTTTAAAAGAAAACTGTCATTACCATTTACTCAAAGAAAATAAAAAATATGTATCTCCTAGTAAAACACAGCTATTTTCTTTCATTTCTGAAGACCACCTTTTCTTATACAACAATCAGCCCCTGTTTTGGGACATGCATTTGTTATAAAAAATCCAGAGTAAGTCTACATACCATCTGAAGGTTCTTACCAACATTCTTTCAAAATCCCATCATCACAAACTTAATATAACACAAATATTTTCAGAAGGAATGGAAGTGATGTATTACATAATTTTATCAGGATCATATATGTAACTAACAACAAGATTTATTTTTTAAATTATTAAACAGTGAGAAGTTCAACTGTCACTATTATTTGATGTTTGTTTTTTAAAAAGTAGAGTCAGTCTTTCTTTTTTACTTGTAAAAAGAAAGGAGATTGACTACGTTATTTCAAAAAGTAAAGTCAGTCTTGTTTTTTTATTTGTAAAAAGAAAGGAGATTGACTATGTTATTTCATTTAATATTTCTATGTATAAGAAAACTGAATCAATAATCTATTTCCAAAGGGGAGCTAATAAAATTAACTTTTATCACATATGTAAGAGACAGTTATTTTAATTTAATTACAGATAATAAAAAAGGCTTATTTTTGCAAATCATTAACACTTAAGATGTACTTTCACTGACAATTTAGGTAGATAAAATATTCACGGTTGCCTGAGAAAATCACTCCTTTTTAAAACGTAAATGCATAAGCACATTTCCAAGATGTCAGGAAATAAAAGGAAAATAATTGGAGAGGACATACATTTACTCCAAGGACATGTCCAGAAATGAGTGTACAAAGCATAATTTGATCTGTGATCCCACAGTGTCTCAAGGCATCTCTCCCTGAAAGTGTAATGTTAGTGAACATTTGGGTCAGTCCTGTGGCTAAAAGAACAATGGCCTAAATAGGGTGTGAAAATAAATGAAATGCACAATAATTTAAATCAATATATCCTCAGGACATTTTGAGGCACTAAATGTAACAAAGTTACCAGCATGTAGAAGTTGAAAACAAAACAAAAATATTTCTAGGGCTTTCAGCAAAAAATCTAGACAGAGTAATTGAAAGATAACATACAGACCTCTATTCTCGCCTCAGATATTTAACCTCTGCAAGATTTACTTCCTTAGCTATAAAATGGGTATAATACAGTCACAAATTCATACATTTGTGGTGAGAAGCAAATGAGGGAATCCATGTGTAATAGTCAGCCAAAGGAGTGCTGATGCAAAGTAACAGAAATCTGTTGGATTTATAAAGGATATTTATTTGGGGTAATAGCTTACAGTTACAAGGCCCGAAAGAGTCTGTGTGGGACGGCAACCACCTACTCAAAATAAAAGTTCTGAAGATAAGAGAGTTGGACTAGAGGCAGCAGTAATTTATTTCTTTCTCATGAGAAAGGGCACATGCCCAGGCTAATGGAAGCAGGCAGGTGTGCACGATCAGCGCAAGAACAAAGATTATATAGTTCCCCTGACGCAATGTCCCATTTCCCTCCTTCCCCAACCTTCCCCATCTCCCATTGGTTGGGAGTTGTGGGCTTACAATCTTAGGCACGAAAACTAACCCAAATCCTAAGGCAAAAAGTGTAAGGGTAAGTTCTCAGTGTACAAGTTCATTCCCTTTACTGACGTGGGTTTTTGGGGAAGTGACTCCAATAAGAATGTGGGAGGGTTAGATAAACGGGAACAGGGAAAAGTTCTGAAAAGAGGCCACCTAGAATGTGGAAGGGTTAGATAAGTAGGAACAGGGAATTCAGTTTGAGAAGAGGCCACCCTTTGTTCTAATTCTCTCAAGTCCAACCCAAGCTACCATAAGAGATACTTCCTCATGCAAGTCTGATGCCACATGTTGAAGCAAGATGGCGGGCGATGTCTGCGAGGGTTCAGTCTTCCTCTTTCCTCTTAAGGCTCCATGGGCCCAACTTCTTCCAATCTTAGCTGTAGGCTGAAGGGGTCGTTTCTTATGGGGCTCAGCTGCTCCGGTCTCTTCATGAGGTCAGCTGTAAACTATCAGGCGAATGGCTCATCTCTCTTCCCGGGGCCGCAGGATCAAAGATTTCTCCTCTTCCATGTCTATGGAGTTCTCTCTCTTCCTCTGTGTATCTTTTTCTGTCTTCTTGATTGAGTGTCTATTTATATAGCCAACCAAGGGGGTGAGGATTCAACCCTGCATGCCCTAATGATGTGGCCAAATCATAGCCCTAATCTTGATTTAATCAAGTACACGTAAATCCTTTGAACTTAAGTCAATCAAAGGGTATCATGCCCAGAAGAATAGACCAGTTTACAAACATAATCTATATCTTTTTTTGGAATTCATAAATAATATCAAACTGCCACACCATGTAAAGTGCTTATCGAAACACCTGACACATTGTAACCATTCAATAAATGTAAGTTATGATTATATTAAAACTTGTGATTTTAAAACATGTCTGAAAATTCTTTGACATTCTGCCCATTTAGAGGTAGGATCTATGTGCCCTCCCCTCAAATTTCAGCCTTAATAGGTTGCTTGTAACCAAAACAATGCATCAGAGATGACACTGTAATTTCTGAGGCTAGGTGAGACTCTCTTGAGACATCTGCTCTGGGGAAAACCAGTTGTCACATAAGAAATTCAACTACCCTGAGACTGTCATGGTAGAGAGGCAATGATTGCACTCTGGTCAACAGCTCAGCTAAGCACCAGGCAACAGCACCAACTGCCAGCCACCTAAGAAAACTTGGCCAGCCAACCTAGTCAAGCCCTCAAATGACCACAGTCACAGGCAACATCTGACTGCAACCACCTGAGAGACCACCAAGGGAAGGACAGCTAAGCCCTTCCCAAATTCCTGACTCACAAAATCGTGAGAAAAATGTTATTTTATTTTTGGCCTTTTTTATATAACGTTATTTTTTTTAAGATTTATTTTATTTATTCCTCTCCCCTCTCCCCCCAGTGGCTCCCTCATCTGTCTGCTTATTGTTTGCACTTGCTGTGTCTGCTTGTTTGTGTGCTCGCTGTGTCTGCTCATCTTCTTTAGGAGGCACTGGGAACCGAACCCGGGACCTCCCATGCGGGAGGCGCTGCTCAACATCTTGAGCCACATCTGTTCCCTGTTCATTGTGTATCCTCCTCCTTTTGTATCCTCCTTGTGTCTCCTCCTCCTTTTGATCCTTCTTGTGTCATCTTGTTGCGTCAGCTTGTTACATAAGCTCACTGTCTGCTTGTCTTCTTTAGGAGGCACTGGGAACCAAACCTGGGACCTCCCATGTGGGAGATGGGCACCCAACTGCTTGAGCCACATCCACTCCACCTATATAATGTTATTTTATCCCTATAAGTTTTGGGTAATTTTTTAGGGAACAATAGTAACCAAACAGAATTTCAGTATAAGAGGTACTGTAACAAAAATCTAAAAATATGTGGCATTGGGCAGGTTGCTCAGCAGCCTCACAGGTAACCCAAGATAAAGATAGAACTGGCTGAAGAGATTTATGTCTATGGTTTTTATCTAATGGAATAAACCCCAATAATATTCACAGAAAGTCCACAAAGCTTTTCAGTGACTTGTATTAATAAAAGTACAGCCATTTTAAATTGTAATGGGCGGAGACAACATAAAATGAAAAGAGGTCTCCACCTTTTATGAGTAGGAAGCAGGCTGAGAAAGCTATCCAACTATAATTAGAGGTCAGTTCTATTGGGAAAGGAAAAATTATCCAGAGGGTAGATCCAAGAACCCAAAGGGCAGAAATAAAATCAATGGGGAACAGTTCCTAATAAGCATATTGTTCCCTAATCAAGAAACTAGGAACATGTGCCCAGTTGGATTTCAAATTTTCAGTGGTACTGCTAGGTACCTCTCAGTTCTCCCCTTTTAGAATGTAAGTTTCTATTGTGGTTACCCTATCCTTGTATTTTGGCTAGGTGGGGAACATATAACTTATCTCTTTGGTTCACAGGTCTTCATATCAAGAGGAACCATACCTCAGGAACTGAACACTAGGAGCCTCATGCACACAAGGAGTTGATTTAGATGACCAGATCTTGCACTGATGCCAGAACAGATGAGGCCTGATAAGAAGGGGAAGAAGGGGAATTGAAACAGAATGAAAGTATTTTGCAGATAGAGGACTCTAAATAATCTGTGGTCAGAGGGAAGACTGCGGTGGTTTTTTTTTTTTTAATTTTTATTTTTAAAGAAGCTTTAGATTGCATAAATGTTTCATAAAAAATATAAGGGAGGGGGCAGATGTGGCTCAAATGATTGGGTGTCCATCTTCCATATAGAGGGACCTGGGTTCAATCCCCAGGACCTCCCAGTAAAAATAAAGAAAAATATAGAAGGCACACGGGCCACCAGGCCTCGCGAGCAGGTGTGCCACCAGGCCCTGCGAGCGGGTGAACCCCGCAGGCCCCATGCATGGGTGCGCCGTCAGGCCCTGCCAAGCCATGCAGCAAGATGATGATGTAATAGGAGAGTGACACAAGGGAGAGCCAAGACCAGATGCGCCGAATAAAGAGGAACTAAGGTGGCATGGGCGGTAGGATGCCTCTCTCCCACATCAGAGGTTCCCGGTGAAGACGGAGGAGAAGGATGAGAAGACGGCAGGAAACAGACACAGAGAATTGCCCAGTGAATGGACACAAAACAGTGAAAATGGTGGGGGGAGATAAAAATGGATAAAAGTAAATAAATAAATAAATAAATAAAAGGGATGGCACGCAGATGTGGCTTAAGCAATTGGGCACCCGCCTTCCACATGGGAGGTCCCAGGTTCAGTTCCTGGTGCCTCCTAAAGAAGACAAGCAAGACACCAAACTGATGTGATGGGCTGGCACAGTGAGCTGACGCAACAAGATGACTCAACAATATGACAAACAATATGACAAGATGACTCAACAATATGACAAAGAGACACAACAAGGAAACACAATGAGAGACACAACAAGCAAGAGCAGAGGTGGCTCATTGGGTACTTCCCTCTCACATGGGAGGTCCCAGGTTTGCTTCCTGGTGCCTCCTAAAAAGAAGACGAGCACACAATGAACAGACATACAGAGCAGACACCGAGCGCATAACAATTGGGGGGGTGATAAATAAAATAAATATTTAAATATATATATATATATATATGGGATTCCCATATGCCCCATCCCCTCCTCCTTCTCACATTAACAACATCCTTCATTAGTGTGGCACATTTGTTACAATTGATGAACACATATTAAAGCATTCCTACTAACCATGGACTACAGTTTACATTGTAGTTTGTACTCTATCCCATGCAATTTTGTAGGTTATGACAAAGTATATAATGGCTTGTATCTATCGTTACAATGTCATGCAGGACAATTTCAGTGTCCTGAAAATGCCCCCTATTACACCTGTTCTTCCCTCTCCCTACCCTCAGATTCTCTGGTGGCCACTACCTTTATATCAATGATAAAAGTGCTTCCATTGCTAGAATAATAAGTCTATAATAGAATAATAATAAGTTTACTTTAGTCAACTGTTCAGTTCCCCAATCTTGATGATTTGGGGATGGTGGTGCCCACTCTATTTCTAATTGAGAGGGGGCTTAGGTCCCATGCAGATGGATGGAGATATCTTGCTTGCAGTTGCAGACACTCTCTGTTCCTTGGGATAGGTGTTGTCCGTCAACATCTCCTTTTAGTTGTTCTGGTTGAGTGAAGTAAGCCAGGACTGAAGGACAAATTTTACATGACTGATATGACTTAAGCAAATTGAGCAGACACAGAGTCGCCCAGCGAATGGACACAGAAACAGCAAAAATGGGGACAGGGGGTAAAAATGGATAAAAGTAAATAAATAAATAAATTCTTAAAAAAATGTATGGGGAGGAAGATATGGACTATAGTTAGTAGTAATACTTTGACGATGCTCTTTCATGATTTGTTAACAAATGTTTCACAACAATGCAGGGTGTTTGGGGGAGGTGAGGTGTGGGAGCCCTGTATGATGTTATGCATGTTTGTTTTGTAAGACCACGATGTTTACTGAACACTTACAGTTTATGTATGTTCATGTATGAATGATATACTTCAATAAATTGTTTTTAAAAAAAACTACAGTGTTGGGAATGTAGTTAAAACATGGCAGGGGAGGGTTACTGGTGTAGGGCTTGGGGTGTGGGGGGATGTACGGGATAAGGTGCACCTGAGGCATGCGTCTATGGAATATGAATGTGTTCATCTTTTCAGAGTGTGTTATCTCAGTGGGTGGAGACCCACACAATAAACAACAAAATATTAAACTCTCACCCTGAGGAGTCCTGCTATGTTCTCAATTAGAGGGATAAGAATCCCTTGAGAATATAGGCAGTGCCCAATAAAAGAAAACAGACCAATATGTCAAGCCCTCAATATTACTTCAAGTAACTATGAATCTTATCCTTCAAAAACTGAAACTTAGTGGTTGCCATAGGTTCTGAGGGGAGGGAGAGGGAAGAACAGAATAGATGGAACACAGTTGCAACTGCAGTAGTTTTAACAAATCTCCCATCAAGACATGAAGTCTGTTTCCTCCCCTTGAATCCAGGATGACCTTGGCGACTAGTTTTAATCATGAAATGCAGCAGAAGTGACACTGTGTAACTTCCACATCTTGGTCAGGAAAGACCATGATGCTTCTGTTTGATTCTCTTGAAACATTCACTCTGAGCAAAGCCTTCTGCCATGTAAAAAAGTCTAAATACCCTGAAAACATCATGCTGGAGAGGCCAAATGTAAGTGTTTTTGTCAGTAACAAAACTGAGCTACCAACAACAGTCAGCATCAACTACCAGTCACGTTAGTAGAGCTTGGACACCCAGCCCCATTGAAGCTTCACATGGCTTTAGCCCCAGCTTACATATGACTGCAACTGAGTGAGAAACCCCAACAGTGACAACCCACTACAATTCCCAAATTACTGACCCACAAAATCAGAAGCAATATTAAAGAGTTGTTTTCATCTTCTAAGTTTTACATAATTTACTATACAGAAATAGTAAGCAAAACAATTATGAGGATGTCACTCCCTATATAAAATTCTTCAGTGGGGATCTGGCCCACTTACCTT
>JAQZBX010011936.1:0-24994 GCA_029593785.1 Cabassous unicinctus
ACTATGCTGCTATAAGAAGAAAATAAATTTGGATACTTATGGTAACACAGATGGACCTTGAAGACATTATGCTAAGTGAAATAAGCCAGACACAAAAGGATAAATATTGCATGGTCTCACTAATATGAACAAATAGAAGAAAAAACACGTGGACTTAAAACATAGAGTGTAGGTTATTAGGAGATAAGAGATGGGCTGAGACTGGGTACTTATGCTTAATGTATGTAGAAGTTTTAATTAATTTGACTGTAAAAGTGTGGAAATAGAGTTGATGGTAATACACTGTAGTGAGTAGAACTAATACAGTTTTGGTTTATAAATGGGATTGTGGCTGAAAAGGGTATTCTAGGGAAGTAAATATCAATTGAAAAAAGCTAGAGAATAATCTAGGTATTGAATAATATAGTTATCCCAGAGGTAGATGAGAATTGTGGTTAATAGTACAAATACAAGAATGTCCTTCTATGAACTGGAACAAATGTACATCACTATTGCAAGGTGGTAAGAATGTGGAGAAGCAAGGGAAAATTTAATTAATGTAACCTATGTTCCAAAGTTAACAAAAATACTGTAATATTCTTGCATCAATGCCAAAGAGGTCCTGTGTTAATAATAGGGGGTATGAAACAATATACCAAATGTACACTATAAACCATAGTTAGTGGTAATAGTATGATGATATTATCTCATAATCTATAGCAGATGTTCACAAAAATATAATGTGTGGTGGAGGGGTGTTGTCTGGAAATTCTACACATTGTGCATGATTGTTTTCTAAGTTTGCAACTTCCCTAATAATATATATTTTTTAAAACTAAGGGAGAAGAACCACCTGATCATCTCATTTGATACAAAAAAGACATTTGGCTGAGTCCAGCATCCTTTCTTGATAAAAACACTTAAAAACTAGAAATGGAAGCAAACTTCCACAACATGATAAAGAGTATACATAAAAATCCCACACTTAACACCATACTCAATGGAGAAAGACTACAAGCTTTCCCTCTAAGATATGGAACATGCAAGGATGTCCACTGTTGCCACTGTTATTCAACATTGTGCTTGAAATTCTAGCCATAGCAGTTAGGTAGGAAAGAATCAAAAGGTATCTGTGGTGGTACCCCAGAAAAAAGATGTTCTTAAATCTAATTCATCCTGAAATTGTAAATCCATTGTGAGTAGGATCTTTTGATAAGGTTACTTCACTTAAGGTGTGACCTACCTCTCAGTATGGAATTTAATCCTTTTAACTGAAGTTATTTATCAGAGAATGAAATTCAGACAGAGAGATAGCCACAGAAACAAGAAGCTGAGTGCAATTAAACCTGATAGTGAGGGAGAAACCAGCAGACACAGCTATGTGTCTTGCCATATGGCAGAGGAGCAAAGGGTCACTGGCAGCCGGTCTTCAGGAATAAAGCATCTCCTTGATGTTAGCTTGATGCGAAGCTTTTCTTGGCCTCAAACTATAAGCTAATAAATTCCCACTGTTCAAGCCTAACCATTTCATGGAATATGCTTTGAGCAGCCTAGGAAACTAAAACAGCAACCAAACTGGAAAGGAAATAATAAAACTTTCACTATTTCCAGATGACATGATGCTATATATAGACAGTCCCAAAAATCTACAACAAAGCTACTAGAGTTAATGAACAAGTTCAGCAAAGTGGCAGGGTACAAGATCAACAAACAAAAATAAGTAGTGCTTCTATACACTAGTAAAGAGCAATCTAAGGAGGAAATCAAGAAAAAAAAATCTATTCACAATAGCAACTAAAATGATCAAATATCTAGGAATATATTTAATCAAAGATGTAAAGGACTTATACACAGAAACCTACAAAATGTTGCCAAAAAAATCAAAGTAAACCTATAAAAACAAAAAGACATTCCATGCTCATGGATTGGAAGATTAATTTTATTAAGATGTCAATTCTTCCCAAAATAAAAGTTTTACAAATTCAATACAATCCCTATCAAAATTCCAATAACCTACTTTCCAAAGATGGAAAAGCCAATTATCAAAATTTTTGGAAGGGTAAGGGGCCCAAAATAGCCAAAACATTTTGAAAAAGAAGAATGAAGTTTGAAGACTCACACTTCCTGACTTTAAAGCTTATTACAAAGCTACAATGGTAAAAACAACATGGTACTGGTGTAAGGATAGACATATAGACCAATGAAATTGAATTGAGAATTCTGCAATAAACTCTCACATATATGGCCAACTAATTTTTGACAAGGCTGCTAAGTCCACTAAACTGGGAAAGAGCAGTCTATTTAAAAAATTGTCCTGGCAGAACTGGATATCCATATGCAAAAGAATGATGGAAGACCCCTAAGTCATACCTTATATAAAAATTAACTCAAAATGGATCAAATACTTACATATAAGAACCAGGACTATAAAACTGCTAGAAAAAAAATGTAGGGAAACATCTTCAGGGTCTTGTGTTAGGAAATATTTTCTTAGATTTACACCCAAAGCACAAGCAACAAAAGAAAAAAATGATAAATGAGACTTCATCAAATTTTTTAAAACAACTATTGTTCCTCAAATAATTTTTTCATGAAAGTGAAAGAGAACCTTTCTTTCCTCAACAGAGGAAAATATTTGGAAGCCACATATCCAATAAGTGTTCAATATCCATAATATATAAAATGACCCTATACCTTAACAATAAAATACAAACAATCCAATTATAAAGTGGTCAAAAGTCTTGAATAGTCATTTCTCCAAAGAGGATGTTCAAATGGTTAAAAAGCACATGAATAGATTCTCAACATCATTAACTATTAGAGAAATGTCTACTTTTTAAAAAAAACAGAAAATCACAAGTGTTGGAGATGATGTGGAAAAGTAAGGAGACTCATTCATTGCTTCTTGAAATGAAAAATGGTACAGCCACTGCAGAAACTGTTTGGCAGTTTCTCAGAAAGCCAAGTATGCAATTACCATATAATCCAACAATCCATCTACTAAGTATATATCCCCAAAGAAGTGACAGCAGGGATTCAAACAGGTATTTGCACACCAATGTTTATAGTATCATTATTCTCAATTGCCAAGAGAGGGAAGCAAGCCAAATGTCCATCAAATGATGAATGGATAAACAAAATGTGGTATGTATGTATGTGTGTGCATATATATATATATATATACAATGAAATATTATTCAGCATTAAAAAGGAATGAAGTTCTGGTTCAAGCAATAATATGAATGAACCTTGATGACATCATGTTGAGTGAAATAAGTCTGATGCAAAGGACAAATATTGTATGATCTCACTGATATGAAATAATTAGAATAAACAAATTTATGAAGTTAGAAGCTAGAATATAGGTTACCAGGGGCTGGATTGGGGTAGATGATGATGGGTTAATGCTTAATATGTACAGAATTTCTATTTACGTTGATTGCAAAGTTTTGGAAATGGGTGGCAGTAACAGTAGCACATTATTGTGAGTGTAATTAACAGAACAGAATTATATATTTTAATGTGGTTAAAAAGGGAAATTTTAGGTCATATATATGTAACTAGAATAAAAGTTAAAAGATGAAACATAAGACTGTACAACACAGTGAACCTTATTGTAAATGATGGATAATAGTTAATAATGAAATTATAAAAAGGGTTCTTTCATGAATTATAACAAAGATGCCACATTAATGCAAGGTGTTAATAATAGGGTGGTATATTGGAAAAAATACCTCTTAATGTAAGCTATGGCCTATAGTTAATAGTACAATTATAATTATCTTTCATCAACTGAGACAAGAGTACCACATTAATGCAAAGTGTTAATAACTGAGGCATGAGGTACATGCATATGTATCTACAACTTCTTTAATTAAAATAATTAAATAAAACAAAGCAGAACAAGAATCAAGCCAGTAGTAAAAAATTATCAAATCAAATCCTTGCCTTGCTATTAATGAGCAAGATTTAGAAGCACAGGATCAGGAGTTAGACTTACCGTGATGTCCCTTTATCATCAGTCAGGAAAAGAGCAAAAAGGCTTTGTTAAGTGGACAGAGTAAATGGGGATGCAAAAGTATGGATCAATCCAATCTGATTCATGGCACCTAAGTTGTGAAAGAAAATAAGGCACTGAACAATTAAGAAAATGAATTTATTCAGTCTATTGCAGTAGGAATAACATTCATTTCTGCTTTAAAAATGTCTCAGTGAATGTGAAGGGGCCTGAAGACTTATAGATGCAATTAAATAGGAGAGTCATAAGTAAGGGTGGACAGTGAGTCTTCTCTGAGTCAGAAGGAAGAATGGTCCCTTGCAGTTAGCTGTTTCTGGAAACATAAAGCAGTGGTAAATTTCTCAACTATCACTGCTTTCTAGGAGCACAGGGTTTGGATAAAGTTCAACATTGTCAAAGAAATACATGGGTTCTCCAACCTTACATCTTGGCACGGAAACTCTCAAGGCAACAAATTAGACAGTCGTGAGGCTCACATTGTTCTTTTTTTTTCTCATCTCTCACGGATCTCAGTCCTTCACTGCCTAAAGTCCAGTATCTTGGAAACCATTGTTTGCTATATTTGGTTGTTTTATGCAGGAGGATAAATCTGGTCCTTCTTACTTGATCTTGGGTGGAAGCAGAAACCTTTTACACAGATTAGTTTTGATTATTAAATGAAAATAGTCATCAACTGAGAGCAATAATGTTGAATTTGGCTGAAGGTCCATTTTCTATGGAGGAGCACATAAAAGAGTAATCGTAAATAGCATACAATATTTAGTTTTTTTAATTAAGATAATATCAAAAATGTTATATCCATGGATCAAAAATGGCTTCTTTCATATTTTTCTGATTGTATCAAATTTTCTCAGCTTATATGTTTCATTCCATATTATTTTTCTTAATTTGAAATGTATTCATTTCCTTAAGTGATTTTCTCTCTCTTACTGGAATTTGCCACAGATATTGAGATGATGTATTACTGGACTTTGCCACAGACCTTGAGATCATGTACAGCTTTGTCTCTAGTAATTACAATTGGAAATAATCAGAAAAAGGAATTAGAAGTTTAGAACATCAAAAGAAATAAAGCTGATAGGATATAACAGGAGCAGAGATAGTAATAGAAGGCAGATTAAACAATGTCCATCCCCTCAGAATTATTTACATCTTCAAGTAGGAATTAAGATAAAACTTGTAAAAGAGGCTTTAAAGAATTGCAGTTACAGTTATTTACCAAATTACAATAGGTTATTGCATACAATTGTCACTCATAGAGTCAGGATTAAACTGAATATATATATTGTGGAGAATGTTGATTAAGAACTGCTCTGGTAGGTCAAGAACATTTGGTTAAATATGGGCTTGAACAATACCATAGAGAATATAAAACTAAGAAAATTATTAGTATGTTAATATTTTGTGCAAAGGAAAAAATATTACAAGTATCCTTTAAAATTAGTCTCAAAACAGTAACATTTACTGAATAGGAATTCATTGATGAATACTAATTAATGCATGCTTATAAGGCTTTGAAATTTTGTAATCTATAGTTTGTACCAAAATTGCTTCATGAATTTATTTTAATATCTTTCTCCCTGGGATTTGAAAATCTATAACCATGGTATTTTTGTACAATGGGGAACTGAAAAGAAACACTCATTTTTTTCTAGGTACATAGTTATCAGAATGAATTGTCACTCATATGATTACTCATGGAAATTTCCACCTAACCCTTTGTTTAAACTATGCTTGCTTTCAGGAATCAAGTGCAGAGATCTGAGTACAAATAAGAGACCTTGGTGCATACCCAGGCAACCTCTCCCCACTAACACTGACTCCCCCATAAAAGAATCCAGCTCTCCTCCTTCCTGGAGATGCTTTACCGATATGAATCCACATTTCTCCATTCTTTGATCAAAGAATAAAGTTTCTTCTCTGCTTTGCCAAATCTGGTTTCATTGACTTGGCAAAAGCAACACTGGACAGGAGATCTATTCATGATCAGACCCAGAAAGGGGTCGGCAACAAGGATGGTGACTCCACTGAGACCAGTCTCATCTATCCTGGTTCCATAGACAGAGGAGGGGACCAACGTGGTCCCATTTGCTGTCCAGGCATTAAGGCTCCCCTTTCTGCCTCCTGCCATTACAGAGACATCAGTGGCCATGTTCAGTTCTTTCAGAGCTTTTCCTCTTTGCAAACACAGGCAGACAAAAAGCTGTTTGGCTTCTTTACAAAAAACAGAATGGATATAGGAGAGCTGTAGGATACATAACTCAAGACACTCAGTTGAGAGGATCTCCATCAGAGACACCTGACCAAAAGAGACTCTGACCTCAGAGGGAGGAAGGAGGAAAGGGACTCCAGGAGAAAAGGTAATTTCCACATCACCAGGGATTGGCCCCAGGCATCCCTACTACCTCTCTTTGTCTTCCTTTCACTACTCTTAGCCATGTTGGACCTACTCTCCTCTCACGAGATTCCCACTACTGCTCGATCTTTGCCAATCTGCCTATCTTGAAGAGTTCTGGGGAACCCTCTCGCCTATTGATGCTCTTAAAGTTCTCCAGTCAACACCAGGAAGAACCGCCCTGCAGCCAAAGGAGATCGTGAGTAGACCTTCATTTCCTGCACTCTATATCACCAGGGATTGGCTAAGACACTCTTACCCTCCTTGCCTGGGGCAAGTAACATAGAAGATTCTTGTCTCCTCCCATTGCTCCAGCTCCTGGGGTGGGGAGTTACCAAGACTCATAAATCAAACACTCTCTTGGCTGATGAAGTGAGCCTGAAACATATTCCCTCCTCTATCTTGTGGAATATCTTGCAATGGGAAGGATGTTCACTCCCAGGAGGATGGGATAGGATTCTGGGAATTTAGGGAAGCTCCTGGAAAATTCCACTCAAAACTGCTCTGGGGGTTACACTTCCTATAAGATACACTTAAGTGCTGGAGAGAAAGAAGACAGCTTAACTAGTCAGTGCCCCAAGCAGATAATTTTCTTTGACCCTCCGGATGGGTGAGGAACTTCATTTGGGCAAAATAGTGTAGGATCAATCTCTCCACCAACCATAGGGACCTGCCTTTTGGTAGCTGATTCCATTTTATCAGGAAGGCTCTCTAATATGGGGACTCACACACCCACCTACATGTCGGAAGTGACATGATATACATCTTAAAACATTAGCAGACATTTGGATATAATCCCTTAACCAAGAAGCAACTATTTTTTTTTTCTGTTACAGTGCCTGGCTCCAATATAAACTGGAGGATGAAGAAACCTGGCTTGTAAATGGCTCACAAAATTACAGTACCATCCTCCAAACAGACTTACTATGCCAAAGAACAAAAATTGGGATGAAATTCCATTTGTCCAATTCTTTTTGGCCCTGTACCAAAATAAAAGTATGCAAAAACAATGCAAACTGAAATCTACTGACATACCATCCCTCCTGAAACAACATTCTGGTTTTTTTAAAATAAGGATTTACAGAAAAAGTACAAATTATGGTTCAAATTAAATGACCTTTTTATTTCTGTGCTCCTGTAATTAACTTCCTATTTATGAATGTCTGTTCACTTGATGTTTATTTACCTAACTCTGGATAAGAATACCAAACTAATAGATAACATTCTCAAAAAAGTCTACTCACATTACTTGAAAATAAATAAGCACAAATGTGTTAGTACTGATAAGTTTGTTTAAGGGTGTGTGGTTTTCTCCCACAGTAAAATGACTGTTTTTTTCACAAAATGGGAGGCAAGAATATGTCTGTAGGACAACATTTGAATAGATATGGAAGGTTGTAAAGAGTTTGTGGAAGTGAATTTTGTCTGTTGAGATCAATGCTAACCAATATTTATAAACTTAGTGGTATATTAATACAAAACTAAAATTTCATGCTCTCTCTCTTAAAGTAACAGTTTTCTTAAATTATTAGTCTGTTTTTAGTAAAAAGTTACAAAATCTTTCTTTCTAAATAATCAATATAAAAGACAAAGAACCTGTGTTTTATCAGAATAAGTTCTTGTAATTTCTGTTGACCTTATTTTATCCTTAATGGTTTAAAAAAAGAACAAAACCTTTACTATTTGGAAGATAAGCTTTCTCACTTTTAAGGGAATTAAGTCTTTTCCTTACTATTTTACTATAATAATAAAGAAATAATAAATAGAGGACTAAATATTGTTCCTACTTAAACATAATGTTCAAACCTGAGAACTTTTAACACTTTAAGTCAAACACTAAAGTATATATTTTATTTCAAACTGTTGCACAGAATTTGTTCTGTCACCTTGTAAGAAAGCAAGGTGCTAAAATAGTTTTATTTAACATACAAGTTACATAGAGTGTTTGGGAAGTGTAAAAAATCTAAAAGGGATTTTCTAACCTTCTGTTGGTAGAATTTGTATCAGTGAAATGTAATTTATGTATATATTTAGAGATTGTGTAAAATCCTTAAAAATTGGACAGTATTTACACTGCACATATTATGCCCTGATACTGATGTGCATAATATTGGGAAACAGTATGGTCTTGTTAGTTATAGTTTTAGGTACACATGGAAAAATATTACATCATGAAAAAAACACAAATTTTCTCATCAGATACACTGCTTTACTCTGATATTTCTCTAAAAAAGCATGTAGTTTGCTCATCTTCAACAAAAAAGAACTTTAAAAGAGAAGCAAGGCAAATCTATAAGTTATGTTCCACTTGTAATTAGCATGACCCTGGTAAAAGTGTAAAAGTAAAATGAAACAAAACGTCTGCTATGGTCTGTGGTTAATGACTACAATATAAATTAATTGTCAATTTAAAAAAAAAATCTTTAGAACCAGCTTCATTTAAAATATTCATAAAGGAATTAGGGCCTAGATTGTAAGCTCTTTGTAGCAGTCATATTTATTCCTGGGCTTTAATTGTTATTTCTAAATTAGGAGGTGCTTTACTTGTTTTGTATAACCTAATAGCTCCTTAGAACTTTAAGTGTCTATATCAGAGCTAAAGTTCACCAGCTCAAAAGGTGCTGAAGAAGCAACATTAATTCTAAAAGACCACCCCAATGAAAGAAACTAAAGAAAGTTTATCAAACTTCAATTAACAGATAAACGTGGCTAGTTTAGTTAAAGTCTAAGGTAAATCAGAATACAAGGTAAAAATAAGATTATTGGTATTTTAAGTCTTTAATTTCTATGGATACCAAAAAGGAGAAATTTATTTTGTCAAGGAAAATTTTTAAAAAATTTTCTCTGGCACACTATCTAATTTAACCTGTCTGGTCAATAATTTGAACAATCTTTCTAACAGAGAACCTAAAATAGGGAATTAGATTATTATATTCTGTACAGAATTCATGTAATACTCTAATGCATTTCAAATTATGTTTGGCATAAAACAGAAAGGTATTTGCAAAATCCCTTGGGGGACTGGGGAACAAAAGCAGAACTACCAAACTTCCCCATCTGGGGAATTCTTATTATTCTCTCAAGCAATAAAAGCTACCAATTTACAGAAACTATAAAATCCTGCAATGTAAACCTGTAAAAATAAACTCTGATATATATGAGCCCTGCCTAATAAAAAGGAATACACCAAGCAGCCATGCCCTCAGTCTTAAGTCTTGAGGCTTGCATTTGTGAAACTTATTTCTGTAATGATAAAGCTAAGCTTAATTATAATTAAGGCCTAAAAGTCACCTCCTGAAAATCCCTTTTGTTGCTCAAATGTGGCCTCTAAGCCAAACTGCACATAAGCTTCCTAATTTTCCCCTTACATGAGACATGACACCCAAGGAAAAAATCTCTTTCATACCATGAGACATGACATGATTCCTGGGGATAAAATTTTCTGGCACCATAGGACTTGATCAAAGGGGGGAAAACAAATAAAAGAAAATAAAATTTTCAATCGCTAAGAAATTTCAAATAGAGTCAGGAGATCATCCCAGAGGTCACTCTTATGCAGGTCCCAATCAAATATCACAAACTGTCACAATATGCAAAGCTTTGAACAAAAGCTTTTTTATTTAAGTTATATGGAATCAAACCAAGACTATGGATACATCAGTTGTGAAACAAACAGCTAAACAGGCTAAGATGAGATACCTCCTACTGCTGTACCACGAATACAACTGTGGATCAATCACTAACCTGAGTTAGTCACTGCAGAATTAAGTCAGGTAAGAATGGCCATTGTTTGCCCTGTATCTTAGGGTCTTTTTCTTGCAATGCTTGGACAAGACGTTGTTTTCCTCATAGTTCTCCAGCAAGTTTACCTTTTATCTGAGGGTTGAAATTTCTGTTCTGCTACAAAGTTTGGGCTCTCTAGGTTGCTCCAGAGTGACAATGTCCTGACTTTTGTTTCTTAGATAGTGCAGGGACTTTCTAGACCATTGGGTATTAATTGGAAATTGCATTCAGCATGGAGACCCCAGTCTTCAGGGAAAGTAGGAAAAGCAAATCAGACCCTTAAAAGAACTCTAGCTAAGTTGTGCTAAGAGACTCAAGAAGGATAGATTAAGCTCCTCCCCTTAGCCCTGCTCCGAGATGCCTAGCCACCCAAGGAAAGCTAAAACTCACCACTTTGATCTGATGTATGGATGACCAGTCTTATCAGCTTGGAAGACAGGCTAGCTCCATCTCTTGGAGTCTGAACAACTGTAAGTATGCCCTACAGATAGGTCCTAACTGCCTATGGCAACCAAGTCTTGCCCACATCCACTAACCTGGAGCTACACCCCTTTAAACCTGGATACCAAATATTAGCCATCTTTTTATTTCTAAAGGTTGATCCAGTGCCTTATCTAGAGTAGGAATATAATAAGGGTTTATTAGTTGATTTCGGATAAATTAAAATTATGGATAATGTATACATAGATGTTGAGCACAGCAGAATTGATGAAAGCCAGTAACAACAAAATTAACATTCTTATGGGAGAAATAGTTTATTATAGCCTGATACGTCTATTAAATATATGTCATAAAATTTAGGCTTATGAAAACAATAGAGAGATAGAAACACAGCTAAGCATTTATCTTAAAATATTGGCAAAGAAATGTGATAAAATATTGAAGATAAATTATGATTCCAAAATTTTTAAAACTTCGTAATTTAAAACATATGAATAAAGGAAAACTTTTCATGCAGTTTAAGATCTCACAGATTTATTGAGCAATTTATGAATCAGGTAGCCTCCCATTCAGAAAGTAGAGCTCTGCCAAAGGAGTGGAAGAGGAAGCTCATATAGAGTGAATACAGAAGCAAGTGAGGAAATATTTTGATTGGCTGACATTAAGTTTCCATTTTACATAGTGGGGACTTACAAAGTGGGAAGCAGCTATACATTGATTAATATGGTATGCTTGTCTATTTCTACTGGATGGAAATAGATTTGTCACCAGGTATTGGTTATCTGTATTTCTGTAGAGTGTGTTCCATTTTCTCAGATACCTCCTGCAGGCCAATTGTTTTCATGTTCTGGAAAAGCCCTAGTGGGAAAGGGGTCCCTCCTGCAATGCACAATGCAAGTAGCCATTTTATTTTACTTTAAACACATGAACTTAAAACCAAATGGGAGAAGTCATACAACATTTCAATGGTAATATTTTTTAAACATCCAAGACATATTGTCCCCTCTTAATTTATTCAATTTTCTTTACATTAAATAAATATTTTCTAATTGTTCTCAATAATTCATTGAGCCATATATGGCAATATATGTCTTGCCATTAAAGAAGTAAATTCATTAAATCAAAGGGATGAAGACTTAGAAAAATCATATAAATTCAAAGGATTGTATTCCAGAAAGTAGTTAGTCAAGTTAAAAAAAGTATCAGATTATGGAATTAAAAATCATAGTTATACAGTATATAAATATAGCAGGTACATAATAAGCTTAAGCTATTTTACCTGTAAATTTCTATGTCTTTTGGAAAAACTAATGGCCAAACACTCTAGGAAATGTGTTCCATTCCCAAATATGCCCCCACACAAAGGGCCTTTGGTTGTAATTTTGACAAAAGAGTAAATACAAAGTGTGGGCTATTTAAAGAATGAAACGGTTGTTCAGTGAACAACAATGAATTAGAATTTGTACAGGATGCCTCCCAGCCATAGACATCTGTTCATTGTAAGTTTTATCTGTGTGGTTTTTTCCCCCCAATTTCATCCAACAGCTACAGATTAGCACTGGGCCTCAACATCAAGTACTTTACCTTCGGTGCCACATGTCTTCTCATTTATTCAGGCTGAATCTATTAATAACCACATCATACATTTTCCCTATAATAATTTCTAATAAAAATTTCTTCTTGTTTATCTTCTTTATCCTCATCTATAGCTATGTTTTTGTAATAGGAAAGATGACTTACTATCAATCTCTGAGTTATCTTTTTAATGAAAACTAGTGATTTTGCTGTTCTTTGGGAATTCACTTTGTGTGTGAGTAAAAAAAATATTCATTATAGAAAAATATACCTTTAAAATCTGGTTGAGAAAACATCCAATGGACTTACTCAGTTTTATGCTTTTAATACTTTGTTTTGAGATTGTATAGACTTATTAAAATTTCCATACTTTTCTAAAGAGGACCACACAATGAAACTGTCTGATTAGTCTTAGCAACAACTACAGAACAGCAACAAATATCTACCTTCTTCGTGTTGTCAGTTTGCATGTGTGTGGTTCCTTACTATTTGCTGATACAAATACAAATACAATATGCTGTAAAAGAGTTGTGGCCATTTGCATCTCTGGATATTGAAATCTAAAAGGAGCCATAAACCACCTGTATTAGTCAGAATTCTCTAGGGAAATAGAACTGAAAGGAGGTAACTGTTGATAGTATGAGATTTTATAAAATTGCCTCATGCTACCATGGGGATGCACAAGTCCAAATTCCACAAGGCAAGCTGCAAACCAGGGGCTCTGATGAAGGTCTTTGATGAGTTCTCAGGAGACATTGTCTGTCTGGAGTAGAGATGGAATTCTCTCTCTGAATGCTGAAGTCACTTCCCCTTTTAAGGCCTTCAACTGATTCGATGAGATGTCACTCATTGTGGACAGCAATCTCCTTAGTTGATTGTAGATGTGATCTGCCATCTATGCAATTAACTCATTGATGATTGAAGACCATGAAATGCTCTTGCATTAAAATTAGCCCAGTACTTGCTTGACCAAACAACTGAGTACCATTACCTGGCCAAGTTGACACAGCCTAACCATCACATCACAAATCAGTAAGATATTAAATTGGGTACTTAAATGGATCAAATGAGAAGAAAAGTCATATCGCAATCCGTTTGAAAATTAGCATTAAGTATAGGAAAGAATTGCAAATTAAATACTATTTAGCCAGTGTATTAAGAATGTGTCCTGTGATTCTCATATGTAATTTATATGTCATTCATTGAACAAAATCAAAATGACCACCAAATATATACATTAAAATGTGTAAAGTAAGTACTTTCAGTGGACTGGTTTTATTTTTTCAAGTAGAAGATCTTAATACTAATTTCTTCAAAGGGACTTAGTGACTTGATGAAACTTCTTACTACATATATATTTATATATAAAGATAGTTACAAGTAAAGATAATTAAAAATATATAATTTCATGTAAGTGTTATTCATAAAATTTACATGTAGTATTAACACAATTTTCAAGGGTAAGATCATGATTCAGACAAATATAAGATGAACACATATCAATAATTTTGTTTTACTAATTAGTTATTGAAGAAAACTAAGAGATAGAAATAGGATCCAAAAGAGAACACAAAGAGGACATCCATTCTTTATAACACATTATATTATTGCATTTTAGGACTCTCTTCAGCAGTAACAAGCTGTAAGGTGTTTTTTAGAGTGAAGAAAATATTTAATAAAAGGAAGACAAAGAGACACAGAAGACCTCAGCAGCTCTTTTGTCCTTTGAAATAAATTACTGGTCTGAAAGCTGTTAGTTTAAAACTCCCTTCTAAGAAAAACTGTAATTCATCCTCTAAAAGAAAGGGATTTTACTGGATCTGAAAAACTTCTCTTCATCTTCATTCAAGGTCCTAAGCCTGATTTGATATAAAATGCAGAGAGTCATAATGTGAGGGACATGGTATTAAAACTATGTCATTTTCCCTATCAACTAACAATCAACAAATCTTCAGGGCTAAGAAGACAGTGGTAACTTGCTCAATTACCTCTCAATTTTGTGCAGTGAAGTGAAGAAATCTGAGATGAGCATGCTACTGACCTTATGAGGTTTACGCTCCCATGAATTGTTAATGATTTTCTTTGTAGAGTAAAAGTATTCCTGGGTCATCCATTTCATTTTTCCTAGATAAAAGCTAAAGTTCATGGACTAACCTAACTCTGCTACCACAGAGGGTGCTACAGGATGAAGAGTCACATATGTGTGGTCAAACACACACATGCGTAGCAACTAAATTCTCTTTTAAGATATATTTTCACAAGATTTTTGATATTGAATAAGAACAAAGAAAAACTTCACTAAACATTAAGCCTATTTTTGAAGAAGAATATTTTCTGTCATACTACAAAACCAAATTCTGGGAGCCATAACAAGGCAATCATTCCAAGAAGTACCTGGATCAACGCTTACTCTGATGTCTGAAAACATTTGGTAAACTTTATTTTAAGAATTGTAAAATATGGTGTCATTTGTTTAAAATATTTATTGACTTATACATAATTATTTTAGGAGGCATAGTAAGTTGGCCCAGAATTTCATTTGGGATAGAAATAGCAAAGATAATTTATTAAGCTTCTGCTATATGCTAATAGTTAAACATACATTATCTATTTCAATCTTCAACAACCTTATGTACTAGGTAATATTGTTATTTGCCTTTCATAAGTAAGGAAATGAGGCATAGCAGATTTAAATAAGTAATTAAGCATCAGCTACCCAGCTAGTGAATAGCAAAGCTGGGGTTTGGAATGGAATCTGTTCCACCATTCCCCCATTCCCAGCAAATAATAAGGTCATGACTCCCAAGGAGAAAAATGTTTCTACAGCATTTCTATTTAATTTGACAGGATAAAACACTGTCATTTTTTCCAAATCTTTCTTTATGCGACTTAATAATCAAGATAATAGTTTTTACCTATGGTTGTTTTTTTTTAGCCCTACTGATTATAATCATTTAAATATGGAAATATGTAAACCTAGGTCATCTTTGATATAGCTTCTCATATTGATTCATATGACGTCTTTGGATAAAGTGTATAATCTGGGCTATTTTATTGAAATGGCTAAGTATTCACATGAAATTTGGTAGTGTGTTAGATTGAATTATATATCCCAATTTAGACATGTCCTTAACTTAATCCACAGACCTGTGGGTATGAACCCATTTTAAGTAGGAGCTTTTAATGATGCTATTTTTAGTTTAAATTTGGCATACTTAACCTGCATGGACCTTAACCTGGATTACTGGAGGCCTTATGAAGACAAAGCCACCAGGAGGAGTAAGAAATTGGAAGTCAGCAGAAACCTGAAGACCAGGAGAAAGGAGAGGGCATCACCATGTAATTGGAAGGCCAAGGAATCCCAAGGATTGCCAGCATTCCAGCACCAGAATACTACACACGCAATGGGGGAACAAACCTTCTAGCTTCTGAAACCGTGAGATAATAAATACATGTTTTTTTAAGCCAACTTACTGTGTGGTATTTGTTATAGCAGCACCAACAAACTAAGACAAATAGTAATATGCTAACAATGACCAAAACATTATGGAAGAGTAGGGTGTTTGGGCCTGTCCCAAGAGATGTGTAGGAACTCCCCAACAACAGCAATTCACAGAGGATGGCTGAATTCTTTTATTATGACTATATATTTGAAAAAGAGTTATTGCTGATGACAGAGACATTGACACTTTTATGTGACACTCAGATATAAACACTGTCAGAGGAGACTGAAGGGATAACCACCAAAGCATTCAATGAGCAAGAAAGTCATTATGGGGTAATGGGATCAAAAATACAGCTTCTGCTGCAAAGGTTAGCATCATGCGTTCTCCTGGACACATTTCTGAGTTGTAACTCACCATAGGCAATTTAGGATGTCTAAACTGGGGATCTGTATGGTATGGTATTAATACAACAACTGTATAATTCATTATCCAAATTGAGACACCTGTGAGATTGAAAGAGGATGCTGTGATTAATTAGGCTGAAACATGATAAACTTGGACTTATAAGGGTAAATCAGGGCATATTATTTCCTGAGAATGTTTAATATAAAGTCATAGAACAATGATTATAAATTTCAGCTCTGGTGATACTAACTGTGAACTTTGATATGATACTTAATCATTCTGTGTTAGGTATTTTATGAAAACAATGAAGATAATTAACTTCACAATGTTGTTTTTATGCAGGTAAAATGTGTTGATGTTAAAAAAGTGTCTAATCCTGGGGCCTATCTGGCAGTTGAGGCCTCATTGTATACATATCAAGATTTCAGTTTTAATGAAGTAGACTTTGAAGTCTGATGGCCAAGGTTTGTATCCCTGTTATGCCAATTACTAACTGTATAATCTTGGGCAACAATTCAGCCTCGGTTTCCATATCTATAACAGTAGGACACAATAATATATTACTTCAGAGCAATATTAATGTGGAATAAAAAAGTAATATATATTATACATAACATTAGAGTATCTGATCCACAGTAAACTTTATATCATTGTTATTATTATAATGATGATGACTATCATAATTACTTAAAGTTTATTAAACTATTTTTAGTTTGTACACTGGCCTTGTTTGGTGTTTCTGTTACAGGAAGGAAAAAAGGATGGAAAAAAAAGGAGAAAGAAAGGGAAAATGTCATAAACTAAGAAGAGGTGTTAGTGATCATTTTAAATTACACTGCATATTTAGCAAAACAACTAGAGCTTTATCTCTCTTATGGTGTTCTAGAAAAGAAATATAAAAAAACAGAGTTTTGCTCTTTTTATCTCTTTTTTAAAATTTCAAAATATTATTTATGCAAAATTATTTCAAACTGTGAAAAAATGTGGGAAGTCAGGGTGACATTTCTGAAACTCACATTATAGTAGTTCAGGATCATTTAATAATTTTCAGCTTGATTTTTATTTTTCTTGATAAATTAATTTAATACAAGGATATTCCTAACTTCATATATGACCTGAACAAAGGAAAGTTACCTGGGAACACTAAGTCCATCTTATATCATCCTAGAATTGAAAATCTTTACATTCTTTATAGAAAAAAATGTTGATGAGAGAAACATGGCTAGTATTCACTTTATAACAAACAAGTCATAGAACTTGTCATGTGAACACATGTAAGTGTGTTCAACTTCACTATACTTGATGGAAATGAAAATTTAAAAAAATGGTATTGGGTATCAAAGTCCCACAAAGGCAGGGATTTTAGCTATATGTATTCACTATTGAATTCCCAGTATCTAAAATAGTGCCTGGCATACAGTTTGTGCACCAAAAACATTTGTAAATGAATGAATTTTTACTCAATGGACATTTAAAAACTTAGTTTAATAATGTCAAATGTTACCATAAATATATACCTGGTAGTCGTGTAAATTGATAGAATCATATTGATAGAAAGCATGGCATACATTAAAATAAAAAAATACATCCTACATTGAAAAATCCCAATCATTAATCACTACCCTAAAGACCAACTTGTGTACATCTGCAAGGATATTTTTTATGCATTGTTTATTAAATGCAAATAATAGAGTAACTTGAAGGTTCATTACTGAATAAATATGGGTATGTACATTTTTTGGCATTCCATAAGTGAAAAAGGGTGAAATAATTGGGAAGATTTTAACCCTTTAACTTAGATAGCTCTCTAAACCATAATGTCAAATGAAAAAGCATTTGCAGAAATAAATAGATGAATGATTTAAGTATAATATCTCTTTCTATATTTGCTCATTTACTGAAAACTTTTTATCTTAGAGAGGCTAGAAAAAGAAATGAGAGGGATGATTATGAAAACAGATATTAGCTTTAGTTGTGAGGTCTTACTTTTCTTTTCACAAAGGAGTTGTATTAATGTGTTACTTAAGAAAACATTAATTTCAAAAATACTGAAGATTGACTATAGCTGTAAAAAACAGAATTAATTATTGCTGATAAACATTAGCATATGTTCCTTATTTTCAATTACTTTGGACAGTTATTAATTCATGAGATTTAACTTGATATTTTTCACAGAATTTCCCTTAAAATGGAAATCTCTAACAGAATAAGGGAGATCCATATTCGTAAACTGACCTTTTAAAATAAATATAGCTTTGGAACAGTTCATTAATTATTAATTTAACAGATAGATGGATATATTTACATTACTTGTATAAAGGAGAAATAAAAGGAAAAATAACCGGTGACAATTATTTTAAATTGGAAATGTTTTTGTAGTTTTGGAATATCTTAGCCTATCTTATTTTGAGGAATTTAAGAACACTATAAAAGTCCTTGATAAATAGCTTATTTTGTTATGTGATGAATCATGAAATAGAACGATTATGACACTCATTTATAAGGTTGTGATTTTTTTTTCAGAACCTAGTTTTTTTGAAGGGAAAGAAATCATTATAGAAGGTGTTGCCAATTCTGCCCCCTCCTCAAATTAAGCCTAAACAAGAGCACAAGTTTAACCTTAATCCTTTTCAGATTAAAGTATGAATTGCCACCTCAAAGAGTCAATTGCAAGGAAACTTTCTTGAATTCTTTATATCAGTTGTTGTTAATTTTAGAGAGAAAGCTCTATTCCTCTCCATGTTGTAAAGTTGGTTTGTCATTGGGTGGTGAATTTTCCCAAGGATTTCTTCCCTTGCCTTTGAGACCCATTGCAATATGGGACTTGGTTTTCCTAATGATATACTGTGCAGGCTTGCCTGGGCAGTGTAATGCTTCACAAAATGAAAAGGAGTGTGTTGCCTTAGTTTGTGTACAATTTGGTTTTTCAAACATCATTTACCATTGGGTGCACAGTCTTGAAATTTTGACTCTAATTTGAAACCAATATTTCTTGTATAATGTACCAACAAAAAACCTGACTGGCTGATTTGTTGTTCCATCCTGACCTATTCTGGGAAAACTGGAAAACAAAGTCTAGACAAAATGAAGGTGTTTTTCCCTTTTAAGGAAGAACCAAGAAGGACTGACTGAAGTCCATAAACTGGCAGACATATGTAAAAAAGCAGTAATTTAAAGTTGTTGGGAAAAAAATGAACCAAAATTTCTTTGTATCACCATGTGCTACTTGGCATAATTAGTAATGTTAAATAATTTAATAAGTGTTTCTTCAAGTCACTTATTTCACTTATTCCAAACAAGACTGATTAGGTTCCTGGGGCAAAAGAGAACTCTATTGTTGTTTCCCATTGAAAGAAATTTGGAAATATAAGTGGAGTCACTTGCAATTTTTATTTATATTCATTTTTGTATTATATCATGTAATGCCACATATTATAGCATGTGTCATATTATGTTTTGCTGTTATGTAATGTCATCTCATATCAAAAGATATTACATATATTTCTCCTTTGAAAATACTCTGATTTTTTAGGTTCAATGCAACCATATTTCTGAATTCAGACATACACACTTCTGAATGATGCCAATTAATTTGTGAATGCTTCTACCAGCTACACTTTGCCGTTAAAGTTATTATAAAACAAATTTACAACTATGAATACATATTCTTACTGTCCTAAAATAAACATCTGTTTCAACTATGTAGATGGAAACAAATGTTTCCCTTTGGAAAGTTATGCTCATTAAAAATCATTTAATTATCTATATGCCTGAAAAATATATCCGTTGTTAGGTGAACATTTATTCATTTATAAAAGAAATCTCATTAAAATTAATAGCATTTTACAAAAGATTTTTAGATATATAGACAGATATAGCTAGCAAGCTACATAGAATGATCAAATTAAGATACATTTTTCTACCCATGGCTTTCTTCATCTAAATAAGATGAAATTTTTTATTAATAAAGTTTCAGTACAATGAAAAGAAGGTCATCCAAGTCTATTTAAAAAAAAAGATTATTCAGCAAATCCATTTTTTGAAACATATATTTCCAAAGGCAACACTAATTTGGAGAACTTATCACCTTCACTGGACCTAGTCATATACTTCTTACTATACAGGTTAAAAACAATTAAATGCATTTTTTTCACCATAAGTAAACATATAATTAAGGAACATTTAATAATGAGACCATATCAGAGAAAGGGGGATAGTCTTTACACTCTGCATTTCTCCTTAACATGGGCTACATTATCAAAGTAGCTAGTTTTCACTGTGGGCATTTGGTATCACCCCAGAGACCTAAAAATGAAAAAGCACAGTTGGTAAATTTATTTGTGAGGGTTAATCACTGGATTTGTGAAGAAAACATTGCAGGTATGCAATGATAATGAGGTGAATCAGAAAAGGATTTTGATAAAAGGAAATATTAGTCTATTGAATAGATAGTGCACAGTATTACTGGGGCCTGCCAGAGAGTAATTCAATTACGAATTAAAATACACCAGAAACTGCAGCTATCCGTCTTCTGGCTCCACTAGCAACAAGATTTTAAAGTCCCTCTCTGTTCTGGGCTAGTTTGATGGTTGGGAGTTAGAGTAAAAACTCTTAAATTATACAAATGTTAAATGTAATAGCTGAAATTAAGAAATTTATTGGATAAACACAATAGCATATTAGATATTTAGAATAAAGATGCAATAAACTTGAAGCTTGGTTAATGGAAACTTTCCAAATTAAAGCAGAGAGAAGAAAAAAGACTGCATAGAAATAAACATAGCACGAGAACATGTGTGATAATACCAAGTGGTGTAAGGTGTGCATAATAGGAACTCCAGAATAAGAGGATTGTAAGAAAGGATCAGGAACATTATTTGAAAATAATCAGGCCAACATATACCCAATTTTGACAAAAAGCATCAACTCACACAAAAAAGCTCAAGCAGAATGAACACAAAGAAAATTAGTCCATTGTAATATCAGAGTCAAATTAGTGAAGAAAAAAGAAAATCTGAAGTCACCCAGAACAAAGGGCATTTTACACTTAGGAGAATAATATAATGATGGTTCTTTTCATCAATAAACAAAGCAAGATGAAGGAAAATGTTGCAAATTTTTAAATGTGCTGAAAGGAAAAAAAAATCTAACCAAAAAGACAACTGCTAAACTGGAACTCTGGTAATGACAGCCTTCAAAAATGAAGGTAAAATCAAAGACGATTTCAGAGCAGTGATAACCCAGAACATTTGTCGTCTGCAGACTCACTATAAGAAATGCTAAATAATGTACTGCAAAGCTGAAGTTTACAAAACATTCACCAAGAGTTACACTCTTTTAGCTAGTCTAGTTTATAAATATATAAATAGAGGCTAGAAGGATTTTGAGAAGCATATAAAAGGAAACCTAAATTACTTTGAACAGACTGTTAGTAGAAATCTGATTTTGAGGACACTGCCTAAAAAGGAAGTCAGGAAAATAAAGAAAATGTTATTGGAAACTGAAAAAAAGAGGGGCGGGGTGGATGGGATGGTTATCTCTTTGTTATGAAGTGGCAAAGAACTTTGCAAAACTGTTGTCTGTGGTTATGTTGAAAGCCTAAAATGTGCCTAATGAACTTGGTCATCTATCTAAGAGGATTTCCAAGCAAAGTATTGAAGGTGCAGCCTGGTTTCTCCTTGCTGAAAGAGACCAAAAGCAGTCATATGATATATGTTACGCTGCAGCCTTAAATTTTTAGATTGAGCTAGTGAATGATATTTTAGTTTTAACTATGTAATCTCACATTCTTAACTTACAACAATGTAGGTGTGTACTTGTTGCCTATTGTCAAGAAATTGTCTTTAGTCACAAAGTAAATTCCTGTTTTCCTAGTCCTTATCTGTACCTAGGGATTTCTTGTTTTCCTAGCCAGCCTCTGGGGTCTGTGCTTACACACTTCCAATTAAGTACATCAATCAATATTCCTTGACCAGGCAATACCATTGCTAGGTATATACCCAGAAGAACTGAGAGCAGTGAAACAAATAGACATCTGCACACCGATGTTCAAAGCAGTGTTAGTCACGATAGCCAAAAGTTGGAAACAACCCAGATGTCCGTCAACTGATGAAAGGATAAACAAATTGTGGAGTATTCACTTGATGGAATATTATACAGTGGGAAGAAAAAATGAAGGTGTGAAGCATGACAACATGGATGAAACTGGAAGACATTATGTTGAGTGAAGCAAGCCAGACACAAAAGGACAAATAGTTTATGATTGCCTTATTATGAATTAAATATTTTATGTGAAATATGAATTTGGATAGAATTGCATATATGAAGCCGTTTTTCTTTGAAGGTGAAAAAATGTAAGTTAATGCTACAAAATGTTAATATCAGATTAAAAAAACCCCAGCATTATACTAAGTGAAGAGACCAGACACAGAGTACTATATATTGTATGATTCCATTTATATAAAATGTAAATATATATCAATTTATAAAGATCAAAGGAGATTAGTGGTTATGTAGATGTGAGGAAGGAATGCTAAGGGGTGTGGAGTCTTTCTTTTTGAAGTAATGAAATTGTTCTGAAATTTTTGAGATGATGAATATACAACATTTTGATTATATTAAAAGGCATTGATTATACACTTTGGATAGAATAACCAGAAACAGCAGCTATGCACATTGGGGGAAGCATAAAAAGATTGAGAGGTGAGGAGTTTTCTTGTTTGTTTGCTTGTCTATGTTTTGTTTATTTTTATTATTGAAATAATGAAAGTGCTCTAATAATGATTGAAGTGATAAATGCACAACTATGTGATTATACCAAATGCCATTGATAGTAAACTTTGGGTGAATTGTATGCATTATTAATATATATCAATAAAATTGATTTGCTTAAAAAATCTATTTGAAATCTCTTAATAAACACAATACTTATAAAATAAAAATTTAAACTATCCCTTGACATCCCAGTATCCCTATCTCCACCTCTCTTTGTCTGAAAATAATAAAAGCCTTAGACTTCTTTTTTTGAGGAAACAAATTTGAGGTTCTTCCTCTCCTGATGTCCACTAGCTTAATAAACTCTTCCATTGTGTGATCAAAACTCGGTGTGGATTCCAATTCTTTGCACAAGGCAAAAGAATCCAGGAAACTCACTTGGGTTCCCTTCATTGTTACTTATTTAGTGGCTATTTTAGAGCTGAAAAATTTTACTTCTGTGAAATAGAAGCAAAATTCTTCAAAACTTACTCAACCACTCTGAATACATATAAATATGCAACAAATAAGTTTCCTTATACATTGCATTTCTCTAGTTTCTGAAACTATTATTTTAAATTTCCTCTGAAGCCAATATCCCAGTCCCACATTCAATGAACTCTTGTCTTATTTCCACCTTACTTCAGTCTTACACTGTATTCAGTTGATCTTATCAAGGAAGGTTCTAGGCTCTGAATAGGTATTATTTAGTTTTTGAAAGAGAATAAAGAAATGTGATTCAGGTAGCAAAACCTATAATGAGACAATAAATTTAAAAGGAGATTAAATTAGAAAATTGTATTCAATACATAAAGTAATTGGGAAAAAAAACCACTAAATTTTTTTTAAAACTCTATTGTTTTCAAAGTTTGATCTTGAAAAAACAGAAAACAAAACAAATTGAACCAATTTTCAAAACTACTGTCGAATTAACTTGCTAAATGACCATGCTCTATCAGCAGACCTTCTATCTTTCCAACCTCAGTTCAAATTCCATTGTGACCCTAAGTAATTCACTTCACCTTGCTGAGCTTCAGTACTTCCTGGACAATGAGAGATGCTTCACAGCACTGTTAAAAGGGTAATATAATCCATATAACGTCAGTGATCATGCCTAGCCCAAGAACATGGCAGATAGCAGGATCTGAGTAAAGGATAATTAACTGAATCAGTGTAATTACAAAGATATTGAGATTTGGAGCTTTTACTTCTTCAAATCAGTAAGAATTTGTATAGATTCTCCACTGATTGACCAAATTGAATTTCATTCAACAGAAAAAAAAATTAAAACCAAACTTAATAACCTGGCTTAAAATTTCAACCTACCCTGCAACAACTTTCACCTATTACAGATTCCTTTTCCTGGCTCCACTTTTTTACTTTTATCTACAGCTGTTTTCATCTTCTAACTTAACTTTATTTATCTATATTTATGGTTGGTTATTATTTGCCTAACTCTTCTAGAAAGTATATCATGAGGACAAGGATCTTTGTATGTTTGGTTCACTGATCTAGCTCAACTACCTAGAAAATTATCTTGCACATAATTGGTATTCAATAAGTAAGTGTTGAATTAATGAATAAAGAAACCTCCACACTCAGCATTCCTGGAGGAGAGCTAATAATTGTTCAATATTTGTTGCCTGAAAAATACAATTTAAAGGAATTCAATACCTTTTAAGCAACTGTACCTGCCCAATTACCTAACCAAATCCTAAATCCTGCTTTTGCAATTTAATCCTGGAAACAAATAAAGAAAGGTCCTGACTACTTTATGGCTAAAATTTGACACAAGGAAATCTTCAATGACTAATACTGAAACTACATGTTGTCAATAAAAAGTATCAGATTCTGATAAATATTCAAACAGAAACTGTCAATCAAATTGTTATATTTCTGTTATGCAGATTTGAAATTGCAAACTAATATGTACTTCTTTGGGACACCATCATCATCCTATAACATTAAATCATGAATTCCTTTAGTTGCTGATATTCCTAATAACACCTTTTTATTTTGGAAACTAGAAAATGTTTTCTCATATTAGAACTACAGTTTCAAGCCCTTCCTGGCCACACCATTGCAAATGGAGACAGTTATGCTATATCCAGCCAATGCGGCTGGCAGGTGCCAGGTTAGTTACTTTGGCAAAAATCAAAATCTTTAAACTTCTAACATCCAGTCATTCTTTGATAGCGT
>JAQZBX010011936.1:25094-42811 GCA_029593785.1 Cabassous unicinctus
TTTTTTTTTTTTTTTAGTTTATGATCTTGCTATTTTTTTCAATTTTCCTTTCTGCTATTTTTTTTACTTTTCCTGACTTTTTAAAATCAATATTTTTTATTTCATTTTATTACTCTCAATGGGTTAGTATGTATAGAGCTGCGGTTTTTTATTTTGGCTTGGTTTTATTTATTTTTTTAGTTGTTGAATGTCTTTTATTAACTGATTTTTATCCTGCTTAAGAGTCACATTTTGAATACCAATTTTTTGAGTGCCTGGATTTTGTTGTGTTCCTTTAAGATTTTTGAGTTTTGTTTTGACAGGAAGTGTAATTACATGCAGATCAGTTTGATATTTGAAAGCCGTGGTTTTAAGCTTCATTTTCTGGCAGTACTAAGGAAAATTGTGTTCTTGGGCTAATTTAGCCTTACTGAAAAGGAGTAACTCTTTCAGATTTTTAACTGATTTTTCAGATTATTGAACAAAGCCACTCTAATTTGGCTGATCGGGACTAGAAAATCTCTGAATGCTGGGAATTGTTCAACTTACAGCTTCACAGTAGTTGCCTTTCCTCAGTAATTGTTCTTAGCTTGGTTTTATGGCATCTCGCCAAGCTTAGTTCTCAGCCAAAACTCTCCTGTGAAAGCCTATGTACATTTTTGGAGGTACTTTTCAGCGTAGTTCCCTCCTCAATGGTACTCTGCAAAAACAACAACAACAACAATAACAACAACTACCTGAGCCTCTCCATACTCCAATCACAATCTCAATTCAGAAAGACTGGCACAGTCTACTTGTTTTCTCACTTCCTTAGCCCTTCCGCCATGATCGAGAAAGAGCCTCTAGGCAGTACATTAGGTGATTGTAGAACTATAAGACATACATGAATTTTGTGACTTACTGACACACGATGCAAAAGCCTAAGAAAGTCATCAACAATAATTGATTGATAAATCGCATGGACACGATTTCAAAGGAAGATCATGGCTTTGCAAAACAGATAACTGTACTGTATTCTTTTCTTTAACAATCATTTTAAAATATATTTTATTGAAGTATATCATTCATACATGAACATGCATAAACAATAAGTGTATAGTAAAGATTTTGAACTTACAAAATAAACATACATTATATCATACAGGGGTCCCATACATCACCCCTCCACCAACACTTTGCATTGTTGTGAAACATTTGTTGCAAACTATACAAGAGCATCGTCAAAATATTACTACTAGCTATAGTCCCTGTCTTACATTTGGTGTGTTTTACTCCCACCCACCCTATTTTTTAAAAGTATATTTTATTAAAGAGGTTGTGAACTTGCAAAACAATCATGCACATGTGTAGAATTCCCAGACAACACCCCTTCACCAACACACCACACCATGCTGGAACATTGTTACAGATTATGAGATATTATCATCAGACTATTACCATTAACCATGGTCCATAGCATACATTTGGCACACTTTTTCCATACACCTCCATTATCAACACAGTACATCTTTGTCATTGATGCAAGAATATTATAGTATTGCTGTTAACCACAGTCTATAGGTCAAACCAATTTTAGTTTTCCCATGCTTCTCCACATTCCCACCACCCTGCGATAGCAATATACAGCTAATCTAGCTCTCAGGACACTCTTGCATTTGTACCCTCAACCACAATTCTCATCCACCTCTAGGTTCGCTGTGTTATTCAGTCCCTAGATTATTCTCTAGCTTTCTTTCAACTGACATTTACTTCCTCAGATTACCCTTTTCAGCCACAACCCCGTTCAGAAACCAGTTGCTATTCACTATTATGTGTTACCATCAACTCTATCCATTTCCACACTTTTACAGTCAAGTTAATTAAAGTTTCTACATACATTAAGTAAGCATCAGTAGTTCTTCTCAACCCTCCTTTTATCTCCTAATAACTATACTGTAAGTTTTAACTCCATGTGTTTATTCTTCGTATTTACTTCATATTAATGAGACCATGCAATATTTGTCCTTTTGTGACTGGCTTACTTTACTTAGTATAAGTTGTCAAGATTCATCCATGTTATCACGTGTGTCCCAGTTTCATTTCTTCTTACCACAGGATAGTATTCCATCATATGTATATACCACATTTTGTTTATCTATTCATTGGTTGATGGACACTTGGGCTGTTTCCATCTTTTAGCAATTGTGAATAATGCCGCTATGAACATCAGTGTACAGATGTCTGTTCGTGTCGAAGTTTTTAGTCCTTTTGGATACATTCCTAGGAGACGAATTTCTGGATCATATGGCAGTTCTATATTTAGCTTCCCGAGGAACTCGCAAACTGTCTTCCACAGAGGCTGCACCATTTTACACGCCCACCAACAATGAAGGAGTGTTCCTGTTTCTCCACATCCTCTCCAGCACTTATTGTTGTCTGTTTTTTTAATAATGGCCATTCTATGCAGTGTTAGATGATATCTCGTTGTTTTAATTTGCATTTCCCTAATAGCTAGTGATATAGAACATTTTTTTTTTCATGTGCTTTTTGGCCATTTGTATTTCCTCTTTGGAGAAATGTCTATTTAAATCTTTTGCCCATTTTGTAATTGGATTGCTTGCTCTTTTATTGTTGAGTTGTGTGACGTCTTTATATAGACTGGGAATCAAACCCTTATCAAATATGTGGTTTCCAAATATTTTCTCCCATTGAGTGGGCTGCCTTTTCACCTTCTGATGAAATACTTTAAATCACAGAAGTGTTTAAGTTTGAGGAAGTCGCATTTATCCATGTTTTCTTTCATTGTTCATGCTTTCAGTGTAAGGTTTAAGAATCCACCACCTACCACCAGGTCTTGAAGATGTTTCCCTAAATTTTCTTCTAGGAGCTTTGTTGTACTTGCTTTTATATTTAGGTCTTTGATCCATTTGAGTTAATTTTTGTATAAGGAGTGAGATAGGGTTCTTCTTTATTTTGGACATGGATATCAAGTTCTCCCAGCACCATTTGTTGAATAAACTGTTCTTTCCCAGCTGAGTAGGTTTGACAGGCTTGTCAAAAATCACTTGGCCATAGATGTGAGGGTCTGTTTCTAAACCATCAATTCGGTTCCATTGGCCTATGTGTCTATCTTTATGCCAGTACCATGCTGTTTTTACCACTTTAGCTAGGTAATATGATTTAAAGTCTGGAAGTGAGAGACCTCCAACTTCACTTTTCCTTTTTAAGATGTTTCTGGCTATTTGGGGCCTCTTGCCCTTCCAGATAAATTTGATAATTGTTTTTCCATTAAAAAAAAATGCTTGTGGAATTTTTATTGGCATTGCATTGAATCTGTATATCAATTTGGGTAGAACTGACAACTTAATGATATTTAGTCTTCCAATCAATGACCATGGAATGTTCTTATAATTATTTAGGTCTTTTTTATTTCTTTAACAATGCATTATAGTTTTCTGAATACAAGTGCTTTACATCCTAGGTTAAGTTTATTCCTAAATATTTGATTCTTTTAGTTGCTATTGTAACTGGAACTTTTTTTCCTGACTTCCTCCTCAGATTGCACATCACTAGGGTATAGAAACACCACTGATTTTTGATTATTGATCTTGTATTCTGACACTCTACTGAAATCATTTATTAGCTCTAGCAGCTTTGTTGTAGATTTTTCAGGATTTTCTAGATATGCAATCACATCATCTGTGAATAGTGAAAGTTTTAATTCTTCCTTTCCAATTTGGATGGCTTTTATTTCTTTTTATTGCCTGATTGGTCTAACTAGAACCTCTAGCACTATATGGAACAACAGTAGTTACAGTGGTCATCCTTGTCTTGTCCCTGATCTCAATGGGAAAGCTTTCAGTCTTCCACCATTGAGTACAATGTTAGCGGTGGGTTTATCATATATGGACTTTATCATGTTGAGAAAGTTTCCTTCAATTCCTATTCTTTGTAGTATTTTTGTCAAGAAAAGATGCTGTATTTTGTCAAATGCCTTTTCTGTGTCAATCAATAAAGAATTTGATTTTTCTTAATGTGGTGCATTATGCTGATTGATTTTCTTGTATTGAACCAGCATTGCATACCTGGTATAAAACCCACTAGATTATGATGAATAATTCTTTTAATGTCTTTTTGGATTCAATTAGCAAGTATTTTATTGAGGATTTTTGCATCTGTATTCATTAGAGAAATGGGTCTGTAATTTTCTTTTTTTGTAGTATCTTTAGTTTGCTTTGGTATTAGGGTGATATTGGCTTCATAGAATGAGTCTGGTAAAGTTCCTTCTTGTTCAATTTTTTGGAAGAGCTTGAGTAAGATTGGCATTAAATCTTCTTTGAATGCTTGGTAGAACTCACCTGTGAAACAGTCTGGTCCTGGGCTTTTCATTTTGGGGAGCTGTTTGATGACTGTTTCAATTTCTTTACTTGTGATTGGTTTGTTGAAGTCTCTTATTTCTTCTAGGGTCAGTGTAGGTTGCTTGTACATTCCTAGGAATTTTTCCATTTCATCTACTTTTTCTAGTTTTTTTGCATAATGTTGTTCATAGTATCCTCTCATTATCTCCCTTACTTCTGTGGGGTCAGTAGTAATGTTCCCATTTTTATTTTTTATTTCATTTATTTGCATCTTCTCTCTTTTTTTCTTAGTCAGTCTAGCTAAGGGTTTGTCGATTTTGTTAATCTTCTTGGAGAACCAACTTTTGGTTTTCTTAATTCTCTCTATTGTTTTCTTGTTCTCAATTTCATTTATTTCTGCTCTAATCTTTGTTATTTCATTCCTTCTACATGTTTTGGGATTAGTTTGCTGTTCTTTTTCTAGTTCCTCCAGCTGTGTAGTTGGGTCATTGATTTTAGCTCTTTCTTCTTTTTTAATGTAAGCATTGATGGCTATAAATTTTCCTATCAATACTGGCTTCACTGCATCCCATAAGTTCTGATATGTTGCATTCTCATTGCCATTCGTCTCAAGATGTCTATTGATTCCTCTTGTAATTTCTTATAAGAAATTGTAATTTCTTATAAGAAATTCCCACTGATTATTTAAGAGTGTGTTGTTTAATCTCCATATATATGTGCATTTTCCCTTTTTCTGCTGCTTGTTGATTACCAACTTTATTTCATTATGATCAGAGAAAGTGCTTTGCATAATTTCGATTTTGTTGAATTTATTGAAATCTCTGCTTTGTGACCCAACATATGGTTTAATCTGGAGAAATATCCATGCGTACTTGAAAAGAATGTATATTCTGCTGTTTTGGCGTGTAATGCTCTGTATATGTCTATTAGGTTTAGTTCATTTATCATATTATTCAAGCTCTCTGTTTCTTTATTGATCCTCTGCCAGATGTTCTATCCAATGCTGAGAGTGGTGTATTGAAGTCTCCAACTATTATTGTAGAGATATTTATTTGTCCCTTCATTTTTTCTAGTGTTTGCCTCATGTATCCTGGGGCATTCTGGTTAGGTGCATATACATTTATGATTATTATTTCTTCCTGGTGAATCATTCCTTTTATTAATATGTAATGTCCTTCCTCATCTCTAATAACAGTTTTGCTTTTAAAGTCTACATCATCTGATATAAGTATAGCTACCCCAGCTTTTTTTCTGGTTACTGCATGCATGGAATATCTTTTTCCAAACTTTCACTTTCAATCTACTGGTATCCTTGGGTCTAAGGTGAGTCTCTTGCAGACAGCATATAGATGACTTTTATTTTCTTATCCATTCTGCCAATCTGTGTTTTTTGATTGGGGAGTTTAATTCATTAACATTCAATGTTATTACAGTAATGGCAGTTCTTACTTCATCCATTTTGATCTTTGAGTTTTATCTGTCATTTTGATTTTTGACACTGTTAGTTACTGTTACTGATACAGTCATCATTTCTAGATTCTCTTCCAAGCCTCTCTCTCCTGTCTTTTCTTTTCAGGCTGTAACACTCCCTTTAGAATTTCCTGCAAAGCTGGTCTTTTTGTTATAAACTCTCACAGTTTCTATTTATCTGTGAATATTCCAAAACTCACTTTTGAAAGATAATCTTGCCGGATATAAAATTCTTGGCTTGCAGTTTCTCACTTGCAGAATCTTAAATATATCAAACCACTGCCTTCTTACCTCCATGGTTTCTGATGAGAAATCGGCACTTAATCTTTTTGGGTATCCCTTATATGTTATGCATTGCTTTTCTCTTGCTGCTCTCAGAATTCTCTCTTTGTCTTTGGCATTTGACATTCTGATTAGTATGTGTCTTGGAGTTTGTCTATTCAGATTTATTCATATGGACGTACCTTGTGCTTTTTGGACATGGATATCTATATCATCAATAGGGTTGGGAAATTTTCTAACATTATTTATTCAAATACTCCTTCTGCCCATTTTCCCTTCTCTTCTCCTTCTGGGACACCTATGGCATGTATGTTTGCACATCTCTTGCTGTCATTTAGTTCCCTGAGACTCTGGTCAATTTTTTCTATTCTTTTCTTCATCTGTTCTTTTGTATGTTTGCTTTCAGAGGCCATGTGTTCGAGCTCACCAATCCTTTCTTCCACTACCTCAAATCTGCTGATATATGCCTCCAGTATATTTTTAATTTCATTTATTGCACCTTTCATTCCCATAAGGGCTGCTATTTTTCTATGCATGCTTTCAAATTCTTCTTTGTGCTCATCCAATATCTTCTTAATATCCTTAATCTCTTTAGCCATCTCACTGAATTTGTTAAAGAGATTTGTTTGAACATCTATGATTAGTTGTCTCAACTCCTTTATGTCATCTGCAGGCTTATCTTGTTCCTTTAACTGGGCAATATCTTCCTGTCTTTTGGTATGGCTTGTAATTTTTTGTTGGTGTTTTCACATCTGGCTTGCTAGATGTATTTATTCTGGGTGCACTTTCTCCCTTTAGTTGAGGGCTTTCTTGTCTTTTCTCCCTTGCTGGTTGTGTAGTAGGAGCCAAGGATGTAGTTGGTGCTGTAAGCTATGGAGGCTTAAGTTGCCCACATTGTCCCAGGAATTGATGAAGCCTCTCCCAACTTTATCCTCTGTCAGGGGTAGGGACAGTGCTGCAGCCTTGTATAATAATCCAAGTTGTGCAGGACAAGACTGTCTGTAGTTGCCCGGAGAAATGATAAAGCTTCACACCCCTTCCTCAGTTGTGGGCAGCAATCTGTGCTGTGGGTCCAAAATGACCACAGTCACTCAGGTAAACTGATGTAGCATCAGACCCCCTCCCTGTCGGGGGTGGGAATTTTCCCTCTGGAGTGCCCAAGAATCTAATCTATGTGGGCCAAATACACCTGCAGTTGCCCTGAGAAGCTGAGGGAGTACTGTCCCTTTTGCCATTTAGGGGTGGAAACGGAACCACCAATGCCAAACAGTTAAGTCCCTGCAGGCTGAAAGTACCCACTGTTGCCCAGAGTAGCTGAGGAAGCACCTGCCTCCTCCTATCCTATTGGGTGGTGGGGGTAGTTCTACATGCACCCAACAGTTCAGTCCCTTTAGGCTGAGAATACCTGCCATTGCCTGGAGACACTGAGGAAACACCAGCCTCCTCCTATCCTATTAAGGCATGGAGTAGGATGCACAGGCACCCAACAGTGCAGACCCTGTAGGCCAAAAGTACCTGTTGTTGTCTGGAGAGCCTGTGGAGATAGAAGCCTGCTCCTATCCTATTGGATTGGGGGTGGATCCATAGGCATCCAACAGACCAGTCCATGCAGGCTGGAAGTCTGCCATTGCCCAGAAAGGCTATGGAAACACCAGTTCCCTCCTTTGCTATTTGGGGATGAGGGTGGATCCACAAGTACCCACCAGTCCAGTCTGTGTGGGCCAAAAGCAGCTGCAGTTACCTAGAGAGGCTGGCCAAACACAGCCCATCTCTTGTCCTATTGGGGATGGCGGTGGGGCCACAGGTGCCCAAAGGTTGGGTTTGTGCAAGTGGAAAGCATCTGCATTTGTCCTGAGAGGCTGAGGGAACACCAGCCCCCACCTATCCTATGGGGGGCCAGAGGTGGAGATGGACTCTGACGCACTCAACAAACCAGTTCATGTGGGCTGAAAACTCCTACTATTGCCTGGAGAGGCCGAGGATACCCAGTACCTCTCCTATCCTATTGGGGTGTGGGAATGCAGGCCCAGTGACCATCTATGCAGTCTATGCTGGCAAAGAGCCTGGTGCAGGTCCCACCAGCTTCCTCTCTGCTGGAGTTGGGGCTGGAGCCTAGGCTAGGGCTGTAGTCTGATCTTGGTGGAAAGAAGCCAGTCCCTAACTTCACTGGCTTTTTCAGTCAGCCAAGCTTCCCCTCATTTTGGGGGCAGAGTCAAAATGGCAGCTACCGTACTCTTTCCAACTTGGACAGGCTCAAACCCTAGCTGTTTCTAAGATTATACTTTAGCCAGTAGAGTCCACTAATCAGTAGCTGAGATCAGTGGACAATTGTCTCTCCCTCCACCATTTATGGGTAATGGAGCTTCTAACTCCAGCCATGGAATAGCTCCTGAGGCGGCTTGTGCCGCTGAAGGAGGGTGGGCACCGGCCTCTGTGGCGTGGCTTGTAGTTTCTCAGAGAGGTTGTGCTGGTCCCCCCAGCTTCCTCCCTGCCAGAGGTGGGGATGGGGTTTAGGTTAGAGCTGCAATCTGACCTGGGTGGAAAGCAGCCAGTCCTTACCAGCACTGTGACTTTGAATCAGCCCCGCTTACCCTCAGGCCCAGGGTCAGAGTCAAAATGGTGGCTACCGGCCTCCTTCTGACCTGCACAAGCTCAAAGTTTAGTTCTTCTTAGGATTATACTTTAGCCCACCGAATTCACCAATCAGTAGCTGAAATCGGTTGCCACGCTGTGTCTTCCTACCCCATTTTTTGGAAATGGAGCTTCCAGCTCCAGCCATGGAATAGCTCCCGAGGCACTGTGGGCACCGACCTCCGCAGTGTGGAGTGCTCTACTCACGAATCCTCTCTGCAAATGGGCAGTCTCCTCCTTCCATACTTTCAAGGATGTTGCAGGATACCCTTCTGTTCTCCTGCAACCCCCAAACAGGTGCTCTAGGTAGCTCTGGGTGATTACCAACTGCCTTGCAGCAGGAGGTGACTCCAGGAGCTCCTCATTCTGCCACCATCTTGGCTTCCCCATTAATAATCATTTTTAAAGTTCTCTTTTAATAGCATGCTTCCAGCCATCACTGAGTTTCAAGCATTCTAATCTACTGAAAATTCAGAAAGGCTAATTTTACTTCTTAAGGAACTGAAGGAGTTTATTATCCTGTGGTAATTAAACATCTCCCATTTTATTATTTTTCCCGAGAGACTTTACAGATGCACGGATAACAACAGTATAATGTTCATTAAAAATATTTATTGCAATAAATTTCAAAAGATCGAATATTTTACCAGGAGCTAAAGGTATGTAACCCATGTAATACCATTGACTCTAATGATAATAGAAGTATTTATAAGCATTGAAATAAATCACTTCAGTATATTTCCTTAATCTTTAAATAGGACTTACCCAACATCTTTCAGGAGTCTTTTTATAATATAGCAATATTAATTAAGCAATTTAAAAAAATCTTCCCAAAAGTCCTAGAAGTGAAAATATGAATTAGAGCAAATGACAGTAGGTCAAGATGCTTGTTTCCAATGATGAAGCATATCCTTCATTTATATGACAGTTATATACTAAAACAAAATTATTAATTTTTTTAAATTATTAAAACAAAAGATGTAAAATATGGTGATATACTTGTGTTCATAGGGTGGGGGATGAAATATTTCTTATGTGTAACACAAGCTTAATTTGCAATTAATATTTATTAGTGAAAAAGCTGGAAGATTAGGAGATGTTACAGAAGAAGAAAATAAAGAAAATGGAAGGGAAAGAAATTTTAAAAAAGTAGTAATATAGGAAAATTTCACAGAACTAGAGAAAGACATAAGTCCTATGATCAAGAGGGACACTGAGTACCAAGTGCTGATTGAAGGAAAAAATATATATTAGGGCTAAATTTCAAAGCACCAAAAATGAAAAGAGATATTAAAAGCAGCCTAAAAAATGAGATAAATAACAAAATTCTTTCAATAAAAGAGTGGAATAACAAATGAAAAATAAAAGTTCATTGACAACTTTTCTAATCACTTCCTTGTTATTTTGAAATATTTGATTTCTCTTGGTTTTTAATTTTAATTTTCTCCTTTATTTCCTGTCAAACACATTTTTAAAAACAACATTATAGACACAGAATCACTAAACACAAAGCAGTGCCAAATCATTTCGCAAAAGCCTTTTCTTTAGCTGCTTTATATTGTATTTGGAATTTTCAAGGGGTTTAGTCCAAGGGACACACTCTCTAGCCTTTTCAGCAAAACTTCATAATGCTTTTAAAACAGATAACTTAATTTTGTATTCTTTGGTGTCACTTAGTCAAATGGTGTTTTAGCACAAGCACTGGCACTTTCTAAGGCATTTACTTGGTAAATTTTTATTTGGAAACGTAAGCTTCTTCAGCTTCCATTAATTTCGATTGCTAAATAGATGGTACCTTTCCTGATCTCTCACAATTTCTAATACAGAATGCTGACAGAATGCGGGTGTTTTAGTGATTGTACCACATTTCTAAGAGCACTCTGGTATCTCCCGCCTTGCTGACTACCAGCTAAGGGAAAAGATCAGTGACAGGGTTTTGCAGTGAAAACACCATGACAGTTGTTCTTTAATGATTCTTACCTTCTCAACTGCCAATTCCAAGTGCTGCTCTATTATTTTTTAAAATAAATACACGCTGCCAAATTACTGGCAGTGCATGGTTAGATTCCCTGAAGAATTCCATTACTGTACATTATTTCTGAAAGAGAAATGGTATTGGGAAAATTTATATGTGAAATACCAGATGAAACTATGAGTCCATCTACATTTTTTTTCTGAATTTTTGTATGCTTTTTACACATCATCCTTCAAAACAAAAGTTTGAATAATTCATGTCACAGGTATCTGAGAAAGAATCTGCCTCAGTTTCAAGATTGCTTTGGGCACTGTGAGACTCTCACAATGTCTTCACCTTTAGTTCATTGTCATTAATTTTAGAATAGGTATCAAATGCTGTTTTTCTATTTAAATCAAAAGATCTTTAGAGTAGTCTATTAAAAATGGTTGTGAATCATTGATAGTTATTAATATCTATTTTAATATCATTTTGATTAGAGACTATAATCGATAAAAATTCTGTTATTGAAATAGACTTTTCTTTGGCTCAATTATACTTTTACCACTTATATAATATTTGAGCACTCGAAAGGAAAATAAACTTATGTGATACCCAGATTTACATTTTTATAAATTGTTATATTTGTTAATTAAATTGCACAAACCTTTATGTTTTCCTTCAGTTTTTACTTAATTAAGTAATGATGACCTGAAATAAGTACATTATGTTACTGCCCTTGGTTTTATTTTGCTGATTTATTAAAAAATTCTAAAACGAAATTGTTTATTGATTTTTAATAAATATTTTATAGCCATGGTACCTAAATATGCTTTTATCTCAGTTGTTTCTTTTGTCTAAATTTGTGATATTAAAAATATTTTGAAGTAACCTTTAAGTGTTTTTTTTCTTGATTTCTATTCTGTATTTAATGCTTTCCTTTTTTAACACATAAATCTTATCGATAGATATTATGAAGCATAATTCCATCCAAAGTGCAAATCAATGTTATTGGTATAATCATAGTTGTGTATTAATCACTTCAATCATTTTAAGAGCATTTTCATTATCCCAATAATAATAATATAATAAAAAACAAAAAACAAACTCATCACCTCTCAATCTCTCTATGCTTACCCTGCTGTACAGAGCTGCTATTCTGCTTCCTTCTCTCTAGTATATTTGTATTTATATTTTGTAAAAACAGTCTTATATATGCAATATCACACATATTTGTGTTTTACATGAGGTTTCGCTAAGTTTTTAGCTTTCCTTTTAATGATATACATGATCTTAAATTTACTCTTTCTACGACCGTCATAACCATATAATAGCTCTGCTAGTTACAAACACCATGATGTGCTTTCTCCATTTCTATTCATTTCCAAAGATTTACAAACAACCTTCTTACCAATTCTGCACAGATTAACCCTCAGTTCTCCATTTTCTACCCTCATTCTATTTTCTGGAGATCTATATTCTAATTATTAACTCAGAGTTTACATAATATATTTAGTTCATAATAGTGCAGTCATACAATATTTGTCCTTTTGTGTCTGGCTTGCTTCACTCAACATAATGTCCTCCAGGTCCATCCATGCTATCATAAGCTCCATGATTTCATTTTTTCTTACCACTGCATAATATTCCATCATGTGTGTACACAGCAATTTGTTTATCCATTTAGCAGTTGATGGACACATGGTTTGTTTCCAACTTTTGGCAATCATGAATAACACCACTACGAACGATGGTGTACAGATGTCTGTTCATATTACTGCTTTTGGTTCTTCTGGGGATATACCTAGTAATCGTATTGCTGGGTCACATGGCAAGTCTGTAGTCTACTTCTTTCGGAATTGCTAAACAGTCCTACATAATGGCTGTACCATTCTACCAGTCTATATTTCCACCAATGTAGGAATCTTTCAACATCTTCTCCAATATTTAGAGTTTTCCAAGTTTTCAATAGTGGCCAGTCAAATAAGTATGGAATGATACCTTATTGTAGTTTTGATTTGCATATCTCTAATCACTAGTGATGCTGAACATTTTTTCATGTTTTTCTTTGCCATTTGAATTTCTTCTTTGGACAATTGTCTTTTCAAGTCTTTTGCCTATTTTTTATTCAGATAGTTTGGCTTTTTATTGTTGAGTTGTTTGATCTCTTTATATATCATGGATATTAAACCCTTATCAGATATGTGATTGCCAAATATTTTCTACCATTGAGTCAGCTGCCTTTTCACGCTTTTGACAAATTCCTTTGAGGTGCAAAAGTGTTTAATTTTGAGAAGATCCCATTTATCTAGTTTTTATTTTGTTGCTCCTGCTTTCGATGTAACCACCAACCACAATATCTTGAAGATGTTTTCCTATATTTTCTTCTAGGAGTTTTATATTTAGGTCCTTGAACCATTTTGAGTTAATTTTTTTATAAGGTGTGAGATAAAGGTCGTCTTTCTCTCTTTTGAATATGGCTATCCAGTTCTCCCAGCACCATTTGTTGAACAGACTGTTCTGGCCCAACTGGGTGGGATTGACAGCCTTGTCAAAAATCACTGAACTGTAGATTTGATGGTCTATTTCTGGGTTCTCAAATTGTTCCATTGATCAATCTATCTTTATGCCAGTACCATGCTGTTTTTACCATTGTAGCTAAGTATTGTGCTTTAAAATAAGCAAGTGAGATTCTTCCAACTTTGTTCTTCTTTTTCAAGACAGTTTTGGCTATTCAGGGCTCCTTACCCTTCCAAATAAATTTGTTAATTAGCTTTTCCATTTCTGAAAAAAAAAAAAGGAAGTCTATTGAGATTGTTATAGGGATTGCAATGAGTCTGTAAATCACTTTGGTTAGAACTGACTTAATGATATTTAGTCTTCTAACCCCTGAACATGGAATGTCCTTTCATTTACTTAAGTTTCCTTTATTTTCTGTTAACAATGTTTTATAGTTTTCTGAATACAGGTCCTTTCAGTCCTTGATTAAGTTTATTTCTAAATATTTGGTTACTTTAGTTACTATTATAAACAGAATTTTTTTCTGATTTCCTCCTCAGATTGCACATCAGTTGTATTTAGAAACACTATTGATTTTTGCATATTAACCTTGTATCCTGTCACTTTGCTGAACTCAGCTACTAGTTCTAGTAGCTTTGTTTTGAAGTTTTCAAGATATTCTAGATATACGGTCATATCATTAGTAAATAGTACATGTTTTACTTCTTCTTTTCCTATTTGGGTGCCTTTTATTTCTTTATCTAGCCTAATTGCTTTAGTTAGAACTTCTAGAACAATATTGAATAACAGTCGTGACAGTGGCATCCTTGTCTTGTTCCTTATCTCAGTTTTTCACCATTGAGTACAATGCTTGCTGTAGGTTTTTCATATACACACTGTGCCATATTGAGAAAGCTTCCTTCTATTCCTTCTTTTGGAGTATTTTTGTCTAAAAAAAGTGTGCTGTATTTTGTAAAATGTCTTTTCTCTATCAATCAAGCAGATCATGTGATTTTTCTTCTTCAATTTATCCATGTGATTTATTACACTAATTGATTTTCTTGTGTTTAATCACCCTTGCATACTTGAAAGAAAACCTTCTTGACCATGGTGTACAATTATTTTAATGTGCTTTGGGATTTGGTTTCAAATGTTTTTCTGTTGGGTTTTTTTGGTCTTTTTTTTCCCCTTAAAACAACAGAAGTTTATTGTTTCATATTTCTGGAGGCCAAGAAGTCAAAACCAATGTGCCAGCAGGCCATGCTCCCTCTGAAATCTGAGAGAAGAATCCTTCTTTGCTTCTTCCAAGCTCCTTGTGGTTTACTGGCAATCCTTGGCATAGCTTGGCTTGCAGCAGCAGCACTGTACTCTCTGCCTTCACCATCACATGGATTTTTCCTGTGTGTCTGTGTGTCTCTGTTCAAATATCCTGCTCTTGTAAGAATGCCAATCATATCGGATTAGAGCCCACCCTAATCCAGTTTGGTCTCATCTTAACTAATCATATCTTAAAAGACTCTCTTTCCTAATAAGATCACATTCATAGAACCAGGCATTAGGACTTGAACATATCTTTTCAGGGGATGCAGTTCAACCCTTAACAGTATGGATAACCCATTTGGTTTATCCATTCAATGGGTAATGGGCATTTGGATTATTTCCACTTTTAGGCTATTATGAATAAGTTTGCTATGAATATTCATATACAAGTTTTTGTTTGGACACAACTTGTATATACTAAGAAATGGAATTGCTGATAACTCATATGGTAACTCTTTGTCTAATATATTGAGGAACTACCAAGCCATTTTCCAAAATGACTGCCAACAGCTATGTCTGAGGGTTCCAATTTCTCCACCTCTTTGCCAACACTTGCTATATTACCTGACTTTTTGATAATAGCCATCTTACTGGGTGTGAAGCAGTATCTCATTGGGGTTTTGATTTGCATTTCCCTGATAGCTAATGATGTTGAGGATCTTTTCAAGCATTTATTGGCCATTTGCATATCTTCTTTGGAAAATATCTATTCATGTCCTTTGCCCAGTTGTAAATTGGCTTATCTTTTTATTATTGAGTTTTAATCTTCATATATTCTAGATGCAAGTCCTTTTCCAGATATGTGGTTTGCAAAAATCTTTTCCCATACTGTGGGATGTTTTTTTTTTATCTTTCTTTATTGTGTCCTTTGAAGTACAAAAATTTAAAATTTTGGTGAAGTCCAATGTATCTATTTTTTTTCTTTCATTGCTATGTCCTACCTGAGAAACCACTGTTTAATCAAAGATAATGAAGATTTATATCTATGTTTAGTTCTAAGAATTTTTAAGTTTTAGCTCTTACATTTAGCTCCATGATCCATTTTGAGTTAATTTTGTATGTGTTGTGAGGTAGACATTCAATTTCATTCTCTTACATGTGGATAGCCACGTTGTCCCAGCACCACTTGAATTGTTCCCATTGAATTTTCTTGGCACCATGGTCAAATTTCAATTTTCTCTCTTTATCACTTTAGCTTTGTAGTACGTTTGAAACCTGGAAGTGGGAGTCCTCTAAATTTGTTCTTCTTTTTCAAGGTTGTTTTGGTCATTCTGGGTCTCTTGAATGTCCAAATGAATTTCATGATGAGCTTGTCAATTTATGTAAGAAGCCAGCTGAGATTTTGATAGGGACTGTATTGAGTTCATAGATCAATTTGCAGAGTATTTTAACGATGTCTTCCAACTCATGAACATAGACTGTCTTTCAGTGTATGTATTCTTTAATTTCTTTCAACAATATTTTGTAGTTTCAGAGTATAATTATTGTATTTCTTTTTTTCAAATCAATTCCTAAATAGATAGTCTTTTTTGATGCTATTGTAAATGGAATTTACAAATATTTTTTCATGTTTATTCATTGTTAATGTTTAGAAATACAATAAATTTTGTATATTGATTTTGTATCCTGCAATGTTGCTGAACTTATTTCCTAATTTTACTAGATTTTTAGTGGATTCCTTAAGGTTTTCTATGTTCAAGATCATGTCATTTGCAAATAGAGATTGTTTTACTCATTCCTTTCTAATTTGGGTGTCTATATTTAATTTTCTTGCCTAATTGCCATGGCTAGTACTTCTAGTACAATGTAGAATAAAAGTGGTGAAAGCATATATTCATATATTTTTAAATTTTGTTTTAATTTATTGAAATATGTTACTCATACATGAACATACATAAACAATAAGTGTATAGTAATAGTTGTGAACTTACAAAACAAACATATATAATATCATACAGAGCTTTCATACCTCACCCTACCAACAGTACCTTGCATTGTTGTGAAACATTTTTAACTAATGATTAAAGAGCATCTTAAAAATATTACTACTAGCCAAAGTATTTTCCCCCAACCCACCCTATCATTATTGCTACTTTTATATCTTTTATACATGAACATATATAAACAATAAATGTATAGTAAAAGTTGTGAACTTACAAAGCAAACATTAATATCATCATACAGGGGTCCCATACATCAACCCTCCACCAACACCTTGCATTGTCATGAAACATTTGTTATAAATTGTGAAAGAATATCATCAAAATCTTACTACTAATTATAGTCCTTATCTTACATTTGGTGTATTTTTCCCCTAACCCACCCTATTATTTTTTTTTAATATATTTTTATGACAAAAGTTGTAAACTTACAAAACAACCATGCATGCACGTGTGCAGAATTCCCAAACAACACCTTTTATCAACACACCACACCATGGTGGAACATTTGTTACAGATTATGAGATAATATCATCCAATTATTATCAGGTCCACAACATACATTTGGCACACATTTTCCATACTCCTCCATTATCAACACAGTACATCTTTGGCATAGATGCAAGAATATTACATTATTACTGTTAACCACAGGCCGTAGGACACTCCAGTTGTATTTTTCCCATGCTTCTCCACATTCCCACCACCCTGAAATAGTGATGTACATCTGCTCTAGCTCACAAAGGACAATCTTGCATCTGTACCATCAACCACTATCCTCATCCACCTGTGGGTTTACTGTGCTATTCAGGGCCTACATTATTCTCTAGCTTTCTGTAAATTGACATTTACATCCTAGACTAACATTTTCAGCCACATCCCCATTTATAAGCCAGCTGTTACTCACTATAATGTGTTACCATCAACTCTGTACATTTCCACACTTTTACAGTAAAGCTAATTAAAAATTTCTACATACATTAAATATCAGTAGTCCATCTCAGTCCTCTTCTTATCTCCTTTAAGAATCCACCACCTACCACCAGGTCTTGAAGATATTTTCCTACATTTTCTTCTAGAAGCTTTATGGTTCTTGCTTTTATATTTAGGTTTTTTATTCTTTTTGAGTTAATTTTTGTATAGGATGTGAGATAGGGGTCCTCTTTCCTTCATTTGCTATGGATATCCAATTTTCTCAGCACCATTTGTTGAATGGACTGTTCTGCCTGAGCTGGGTGGGTTTGACAGGCTAGCCAAAAATCACTTGACCATAGATGTGAGGATCTGTTTTTTAACCATCAATTC
>JAQZBX010011937.1:0-10988 GCA_029593785.1 Cabassous unicinctus
ATATATATATATATATATATATATATAAAATAATACTTTTTTCCTAAGTCAATTAAAAAAATAGACTTTATTTTTAGAGCAATTTTAGTATAGAAAAACATGCAGAGTTCCCATAAACCCCACCCCAATCCCAGATTCCCCTATTATTAATGTTTTCATTAGTGTGATACATTTGTTACAATTAATAATTTTGCAGTATAAAAATATACTGAACAGTATATGAATCATATGAATATGGCTTATGTATTTTCATAGCAGGAACATAACGCTGTAGTTACTCCTCACATACAATACAGAATTCTAGAAGCTGCCCACCTCTTACCAACTTCCAATCCAAAGATAAGCTCTGTCCTCTCTTTAACACCATGGATCCATTTTGCCTGATTATGGACTATGCATAAATAGAATCTTACCATCTGGCTTCTTTCATTCAAGATTATGCTTATGAGAGTCACCCATGTTTTTGCATGTAGCAGTGTTTTGTTTCATTCATTACTGTACAGTATTTGATTGTAGGAATATATCATATTTCATTCACAAATCATTCCTGATTTGTCATTTTACTGTTGATAACATTTTTTGTTGTTTAGGATGTTTGAGGCTGTTTGAATGCCATTCCAGCACGTGTTTTTGGTGCATGTTGATTATAAACACAGGGTTTGAATTAATGATTTTAGGGTAAGCAAATCTTCAGTGTTTAGTAGATACCTACAGTTTTCCAATGTGATTGTTTTCTGTTCAAGAAAATTTTTTGTTCAAGAAAATTTTGTGTATTACAAAGTCATGAAAATTATATTTTTCTTCTACCATTGTTTTGCCTTTCACGTTTAGACCAGTGACCTCTCTGGAATTTATTTTTGTGTGTTTTGTAAGTTAAGGGACAAGATTCATTTTTCTATATGCATATGTAACTGACTGAGCACCATTTTTTTGAAAAGAAGATCCCTCCCTTTCTGTTCTGCAGGACCTTCTTCGATTTAAATAAAATGTCCATGTCTTTGAGTGTCTCTTCTAGAATATTCTACCCCATTGGTCTTTTCATCTGTCTTTGAACTATTGCCACACTGTAGCTTTACAGCAAATCCTGATACATGGTAGTATAATTCCTCTGACTTAGGTCTTCATCTTTAAGAATTTCATTGATACTTTTGATTCTTTGCATTTTCAATTTAAATATTAGATTAATTTGTCAATTGAAAAAAATCTGTTGGGATTTTGTTGGAACTTCCTGGAATCTCTAGATCAATTTGAGGGTAGCTTACATTTTTACAACACTGAGTCTTCATATCCATGAACTACTATCTCTCTCTATTTTTTAAGGTATTCTTTAATTCCTCTCAGCAATGTTGCGTAGTTTTTAGTGTAATGATATTACACATATTCTGTTAGATTGATTTCTATGCATTTTATCTTTTTTGATAATTCATATTGATTATATCATTTATTAAATTTAATTTTCTAATTTTTTCTTAGAAGTAAAATTGATTTGGTAACATTTATCTTCTATTGAATAATTTTTGGTTAAATTCTCTTGTTAATTTGAATAGTTTCTAGATTATTTTGGACTCTCTGGATTTTGTCTTTTGCTTTTCAATTGTTTTGTTTGTTTTCCCCAAGAAAACTGGGAAGTGTTAAAAATGATTTTGCCATCGCGGATGCCAAATTGTTCCTGTCCTTTTACTATTAACTTCTTTCCTTTGTTTTATCATCCCTATTTTGAGTCTTTTTGTTTCTTCTTTGAGTGATCTTTTCATAGAAGCCATGATTATTTTATTTATTTAAATGTCTTGTAAAAGATGAGTTTATCCATCAACTGTCAGGGTACACTATTTCTGGTGTCTGTAATTCATTGGCTTTGTGCTATGAGGAAGTCTCCCTGGCTTTTTTAAGACAAGCCCATGTGACACAGGTGTTTTTGAATAGTGATATAGTATTAATTTCTCTACAACAGTTGTAGAGGTGTTTGACACCCACTCTTTCTTCCTTGTCACTGATTAACATCAATACCTGGCATATGTCACACTCCTGGTTTATCTCCCTGCCTTGCCAATCTGAGGAACAAAATAAGGATCCATCCCTCTGGGAAGGTTCAGTGAAGTTTCTGCTGCTAAACCCATGCATTCTCCTCTCAGCTTTGTTTTTAGCCCCAGATCTAATATCCATGACAATTTCCTAGAAAAGTTATATGGCAATATTCATAGAAAAGTTCGGAGTTGTGGCTGCATTCCAGCTTTCCAAAAATCTTGGTTTATTTTGTGGTTTTCGTTTTCTTTGTTTCATTGGTTTCGTGGAAGACAGGAGGACAGACCCACCTTTACTCTAACTAAATATAAGTTTATTACTTGTTTATAAAACATTATCCAGAAATTTCATTCTATACGCATTCATCAAGTCATTAACACCTGAAACAATTTTGAAGATGGGAAGGGATCAAAATAGCATTCTGAAGAGTCTGAAACTCACTTAAAATATCTGGTACTCTATTAAATATGCTATTCTCATTGTTTTACATTCTTCCATGAAACACAAATGAAATGTTTCAGAGAAATTCAGAGAGGCATTTCAAAGTTTATATTGCTCTGTTTTATGGCTGTTATCTTTTTGTTTGTTCCCTGTGTGCAATATTTGGTCATATAAACACAGTCATTTGATGCTGAAATTTGAGACAATACTGTTTTCTTTAAATCCTTGTTTATCTCTTATCTGGGAAAAAGGGCTTTATCTTTCCATGAACAGATGGTGAACCATTTGATCTGGTTGAAACCAGCATCCAACGCTTGTTACTGCAAGTGCTACATGGCATTCTGCAGGATGATAGAAAACCATCCTTTTGCTTTCTTGAGTCATTAAATCTATGGTGCCAATAAATACCCGTTACTGTTTTTAGCTTCCTGGGATGCTCAGACAAATACCATGAAATGGGTCGGGTTAAACAATGGGAATTTATTTACTCGTGGTTTTGTGGCTAAAAGAATGTCCATATCAAGGTGCCGTCGTGGTGATGCTTTCTTCCCAAAGACTGGTATTCTGGAGATGGCAGCTGGTGATCCTTGGTCCTTAGCTTGTCACATAGCAAGGCACATGGCAGCGTCGTCTGGTCTCTCCCTTCTCTTGCAGGTTCATTGATCTTCGGTTTCTTGTTTCCTGTGGCCTTTTCTCTTTCTGTCTGAATTTTGTTCCGCTTGTAAAGGACTCCAGTGACAGGATTAAGACCCATCTTGATTGAGCTGAGCCACAACTTAACTGAAGTTGCCTCATCAAAAGTCCCACTTGTAATGGGTTCACACCCACAGGAATGGATTAGATTTAAGAACGTGTTTTTCTGGGGTACATACTGCTCAGAGCCACCACAATGACCAACACTTACTACTATAGATTTTGATCGTATGTTCTCAGCCTATGTTTGTGGATTTGACTCACACTATTATACTCTGTCCTTTCAAAAGAGTGATACATGCCAGGAGTCACCTACATCTTTTGACTGAGGTTGATTTTTGCTCCCCATTATCCTGTTTGACTCCAGAGGTATGTCTGGAAGAAAAGGCATAGGGTCAGGAAGGGAATAGGCATAGCATTTATTGAATATCTTATGTGATCTAGGCACTGAGCTAAACAAGTTGCATATTTTTATTGCCTTTCTTCCTCACAACTTTCAAAATAGGATTATTGGTTCTTATTCTAAAAACAATAAAACTGAGTTTCGGAGATGAGTACTTATTCAAGGCCACATAGCCAATAAGTAAAAATTCTGAAATTTGAACTGAAGTCTGCCCGTTCCTGAAGTCCATGACTGGTCTCCGTGGAGAGCTTTCTCAAGTCCCAGCAGCTGAGTGACTGTGGAGTGACCCAGTCAGTCTGATTCCAGAACCTGTTCTTTTAAATTATTTTCTCTGCTGCCGTTTTGGAGAGAGGAGTCATTTATCCTCATCAGTACCGGCATAATGCCTGGTGTATAGCAGAGACTCGATGTATGTTTGTCTGAGGGTGAAAACTATAAGAAGTTGGCATCGTTGATTTCCATTTACCCAGCATACTTTACTACTCAAACCAGAAAAAATCATAGGCAAATGGATATTCTAAGGTTGTTTATTTCCTTTTGCTTCTCTATGCTTTTCTCTCTATTTTGCTTTCTGTATAGAGAAAATATAAAAAGCCATGTAACAAAGGGAAAATGTTCAAAATGACAAGGAAAAAAAAACAAAAACGACACCAAAATACAGGGGAGAAAAGAGTGGACAGTGAAATAATGAAAATTTATCAAAAGGGATTTTTAGTAGCTTCTCCAAATTTAAGCATAGTTGCAAGTTATAGACATATCTCACATTTAGAAAGTATCTTTGCATTAGAAAGCGGAAATGAAACAGCTTGAAATACATTAAAGTCTTATTAAAATGTTTCCTATTTTAGAGTAGCCTTATGGGCCCCTATTTTGGAGTAGCTTAATGGGTGCTTTTGTGTGGGATTTCACCTGTTAATACTTCATTGCCAATTTTTTGAGTTGCCTAATATAATTTTTTTCTCTGTTGGAAAGTGTTATTACCATGTTCTAGTGAACAATATTTTCTACCTCTGGATTATGCTTGGCATATAATATCTCCTCAATAAATTTTAGTGAATGAGGATTAATTAAGAAATTTGAAAAGAATGACACATTCTCTTAAATTCAATTATATTAAATGGGACCAAGATTATAGGGGACATTCAATCAATAACAATAAATAGTTAACATTTATTGTGCCCACCAGATAATAGGATAAAGACTTGAAGGCATTATTTTATTTATTCTTCACAATATATCTATGAAGTTGTACTATTATTATCCTCATTAATTACCTTTAGAGGAGATAATTGTCCATGATCACACTGCTAGTGAGTAGATGGGCCAGGATTATACCCAAGATTGAAAGCCCAAGCTGTTAACCACTCAATGTTATGTAGGCATCTATCTTTTATCTATGAGAGTTTATCTCACACCAGAAAATGACAATGAATAACAGGCAAAGAGCAAATAGCCTCATTGATGTGGCTGTCCATCACTTGGACCCAAGAGGCTCAAACACCTCCAGATAATGACCAGATGGGGTTGGCAAAGGGGGAAATATTAAAAATAAAGCCCACTAATGAGTCATACCAGAGGACCTTGAACTTAAATATAAATTTCTCTTTATAGTTCATCACACAAGGTTTCCACTGAGTACCACATCTATTTGACCTTGCTAGTGAACTTAAATGACAAATCAGTCACCAATATTCAGTCCCTTGCATATATTCATCCTAGAGACTATACACCCTCAGTGTTTGTTTCAGGGAAGGCTATTTGGCAGACACATACATGATCTTTTTCTCTATGTTAAATTCCCCAAATTATAATATTCGTCGTGCTTTAGGCCTTTTTTCATTTATTTAAGTAATATTTATTGGAAAAATAAAGAAGGAAAAGCTACTCCTCACTAAATGCCAACTGCCCCTGTCACATGGATACCTCCAACTCTCAGATGTCTCAGGGAACAAACACAGTAACGAATGCTCAGCACGTGGGGCTTGCTCAATACGTGTACTTCCGGTGTCACCTGGGCTGCAGCTCCACTGATTAAGATTCTAGGAACCTCCAGTCTATTTATGGACCCTCCAGGGAATGTGCCATCATCATTTGTTGACTAGCTCCCTCCCTCAGGGCATTGCATGAGTGAGCCTTATGTACGTGGATTGTGATGGAGTGGATGTTCAATAACGTTTGATGAATGAATGAAAGAGTAAAAGAATGACTGGTTACCTTTAGGAAACGATTATCACTCGGGACACTTGTAAAGCAAGAGCAAAGCAGGTGGATGGAGAGATCCACCTTCTTTTCTGTACTACCCAGACAAAATTTTGCTTTCTCTCAAAGATGGCTCAAGTTTCAACTTAAAATGAGAGAAATTGATATGTCTTCTGTTCAGACTCTTTTATCTTGTGAAAACCTTTGTGGATATTTGCTGTGCTTTTGTTCCACAAACACATTAATTTTATTTTGTGTTTTGTTAAAGCCCCAATCAAATTTGTTTTTCAAAACAGATCTATATCAATTTCTCTGCATCCTCTCATTTGTCATAAAGATGGTCCATTTGCTGGTTTTATGTGCACAGCCTTTCAGTTATAAAACTCTTATTATTTATTATCTTTTAAGGACAAGTGAACATTTACTGTCTAAATTTTGGCATTATTTTTATAATGAGAAAGTAGATATTTTTCTTCTGTGAGGCTAGACATATATTAAACAGACATTAGTTAAAATAAAAGCAAACTCCACAGAGTCTAGAATGTTGTTATATTTTTAAAAATGCCAATGGGAGTCCACAGATTGCTTTTGTCTGATTGGGGGAGGCATCTATGGTTATAATAGAAAACCTGATTTTAAGGAAAGAGAGTGGCAGCTCAATTAATTCAAAATGTATCACTTAGGCTGACCTTGAGATGCATGGGATGCCACTATTTCTTTCTTACGTGTGTTTTGCTTGACTAATAGCTAAAGTAATTCTTTACGTACATAATTGTCAACAGGAGAAGAGGCTTGGAGGGATGTTTAAAATAAAAATTCATAGCATCCTAGAGCTTGTATTGGAAAAGACTTTCTAGAAAACCTAGCCCATTCATTACTTCAGTAGCCAGGAAACTGAGGCCTTAGGAGGCTGGGAAACAGCATTTTCACAGGCCTTAGCTGGAGCCATCATCGCAGCCTTTGGCACTGCGTGTTGAAACTACTTGCTTGTCTATGTTGAGAAATATGTGAAAGCACAAAAAAGTCCAAAGAATAATTAGCAAGCACTTGTGGAGTAAACCCAGCATTTACAAGGTTTAATATTTGTTATAAAATATTACATTCTAATTAAAGTTGAACTTCACCCCCAATTGAGATTGTAACATTCTCTTCCTCAATCCGTAAATTACACACATCATGAATGTATAGGCCTAATAAAATTGCAATATGTTTACATTCTTTTACATTATTTACCTTTTAGTTTTGGAAAATGCCACCAGCATTTCACTTACTTCTGGTTTGCTCTTTTGGAAGTGACTAAATAAGTTTAAAAAATATTAATCCTGCTCCTTGAGTTGCACCTTTCCTCTGAGGGCACATGCAGGGATAATCTTTCATAATGGACTGTACTGCCTTTTTATGTTTTTATTTGCCTTTACTTTGTTTCTGGCCAATAACTTTGTTTTTCTCTATATTTCCCTTATTTGCGTTTTGTGCAATCTCCCTTAGTGAGAAACATAAAGGCAGTAAATTCTGGATCTACCTAAAGAGCCTTCTCATCAAACAAATTTTGTCCACCTTCATCTTCTTGAGTTGGATAATGGAACCCAGGAGGAGGTTCCCCTTCAGCTCCAATATCTAACCCTGGATTTCTCAATTTTGGCACTATTGACATTTTGAGCCAGATAATTCTTTATGAGAGGATGATCCTGTGCATTACAAAATGTTCAGCAGCATTCCTGGTCTCTACCCACTAAATGCACTAGCATCTCCTCCCCTCCAGCTGTGATGAGCAAAAATGTCTCTGAACACAGTCAAATACCCCCCTCTGGATAAAATTGCCTCTGCTGAGAGGTGCTGAATTCTAGTCCAGACACAAACTTGATCCTTCATTGCCTTTCCTGGTCTTCTTTAATATGTCTCATATTTGCTTGCTTTCCTTTAAAGTAGTAGTTCCAAAAATTTCTCAAGCATGTTTCCTAAGGGTACAGGTGTCCTTCTGCCTACAATGGCTGTGTCTCTTTAAGGCTTACCTTATAAGTTGTGGTAATCTTCTAGATCTTGCCTTCTCAAATCTGTCCAGACTTTCTGTAACCTCTTGATAGAGTTGCCCCAATCTCTAAGGAGAAATTCCCCAGGTGCTTTGGCTGTGGTCCTTCTACCAGCACATTTCTGAGGCCACCTCTCCTTAGGATCTTGGATTCTGTTTCCCTCTGGTAGAAACACTTCAGTCTACTCTGATAATTTGTCTTCCTTCCTCCATGAGATTCCCTTGGGCTCTGGTCACTGTTTTAAACCTCTTAACAGCTAAGACAGCTCCCGTTTTTTTTTTCAGGACCCTTCTTTAAGAATAGTTAAACTTGGGCACATTTCCTTTCCCTCTTATTTCAATCTATCATGGTCTTCAAGATCTAATTTTCCCCTTATTATCTGTCCTGATTATAGAATTTTAACTTTCTTTTTAAGAATAGCTCTTTCTTCTTTTAGCTTACTCAATCTGTCTTTCCTTGATTTTATTTTCATTCATTGACAGCTCCTGTTCTGATACAAAACAAAAGTGGAGTTTTCATAGCATTTGCTGTGGCTTAATTACATTATTGATCTTAGTGTTTCAAGCATGGACCTTTAAAATTATCCAGAATCTCTTTGCCTGCAAGAATTTCCTTGAATTGTTTCTTTCTCTTATCCCAAGAGGGTGGCATCATTTCTTTTTTTATTTGTTCTTTAATAAAATTTACCATTCTTCTATGGGTGAAGCCTCATTTTGGGTCTCTGAAATCTAGAGGCATCATTAGAACTAAGGAAAGTAATGAATCTAAAATTACCTTGAATACATGTGGTGGGTGATGTCTTCGAACCCATGGGCAAGCCACATAAACTCCAGCCACAGCTCTTTCTGTGCCCAATTCCTGGGTGTCTAGCAATTTGAAAGCCACAAATATTGTTAAGCTCACCAGTGCCTAAAATAACCTAATCCTGCCTCAACTCCCCTGTAATATCAGAGGAAGCTGTGTCTTCTGAGCAAGGTCAAGCTGCAGTAGCAGCTGCATCGAAAGTCCCTTGTCTGGCCTGCCTGCTGCATGGCTGAGGCTGCCCTGGTAGCCTGTGGGGCATTTGCTTAAGACCTGAGTGGTTTGTGATCTATTTGTCCCTTCATGTTTGCTGGCTCATGTAAACACCTGCTCTCCACTGGTGAAAGCAGCTGTAAGCGGCAGTAACTGACCAACACTAACACTTACTAAAAGTAATTTATGGTTGCCTCTCTAGAATGCATGGGATAAAAACCAGTCCATATGATGCAACATGCAAGCCTTCCAGGTAAAAATCTGTAAGTCCAGCTCCACAGAAAGCCTCAACCTCTCCTCTTCCTTCACTTCCCAAATTACATTCATTGTCTGTTTCTTCAGGTTCACAGCCCAATGCGTAGATTTTGGAATTTGAGGAGAGCCAAATAAATGACACCATTAGTAATCAGAAAGGAATCAAATAGGTAGAGATAAAAATAATTCCATTTATTTTTAAAACTGATAATGCCATTGGAGAATGTGTCTTATATATGCAAGCAATTGGGTTTCCTAATAAAAACGCCATAATTAGAGATTTTTGCCCACCCAATTACAGCCATTATTGGGCAACCCAAATTTTCCCCATATGGGGGTCCATTCTTGACCCTGAGAAAACTTTTTGCGGAGAAGCAAGCCAGAACTTTTATGTGCCTCTGTGCAGCCTGATTTCCAATAGAGATATAGATGTGGACTAAACTCATAGAGGTTACAATCCATTGAAACAATATATGGCTACTGCTTGAATTTGCATTTATCTGAAAACTAATGAGGTTGAGCACCACTTCCCACATAGCAAAGGTCTTGACCTTGGAAAATGCTTCTACTGGGGCCACAAACATGATTCACAGAAACACAGCATACTCCATAATTATAAAAACACCTCTCAATTAGAGGTGGAGTGGACATCACCATCCCAGAATCCTCAGGATTGGGGAATGAACTATGGACTAGAGTGGACTTACTGGTATTCTACTATAGACTTACTGTGATTCTAGCAATGGAAGAAATTACATTGATGTGGAGGCAGTGGCCACTGAAGGCTCTGATGACAAGGAGAGGGCAAAACAGGTGTGATATGGGGGCTTTTTCGGGACTTGGGAATCGTCCTGAATGACATTGCAGTGACAGATATAGGCCATTATATATCTTCCCATAACCTACAGAATTGTGTGCAAGAGAGTGTAAACTACAGTGTAAACTATAACCCATGCCCAGTGGCAATGCCCCACAATGAACGTACCACACTAATGAAGGATATTGTTTACATGGGAAAATGTGGGATGTATGGGGAGCGGGACATATGGGAATCCCTATATTTTTATGTAACATTCATGTAATTTAAGTACCTTTAAAAAAATGAAAAAATATATTTAGAAAACACATAGACAACTTTAATTGATAGAAATTTTCAAATGGAGAAATAAGCAGAACTGTTTTATCTATGGCCCTTTTGGAATTGCAGGTTTAATGGGTAGAAAGCAATATCTTACATTTATGGAGAGCTACATGATTTACAAATAATTTGCTACATGTTACATGTAAAACCCCAAGAGGTAAGAAATGCCCCTCTCTGTTTTATAGAGAGAGGAACAATTTCAGAACATTAACTGATTTTTCACCTAATGCCACACAGCTAGTTAAGTAGCAGTCCAAAGACTGGTATCAAGCGTCTCTGGCCGTAAGCCCATATTTCTTCCCACCATGTCAGCCTCTTTCTTCTGAACAATGAAAGGACTTAAAGAGCTTGTGTTTGTTAGTGGTATGGATCATGAGAAAGAGAGGGAAATGTAGAGAAGGATCTAGAAAATCACCCCCCAAGAGTACTCACTCTTTATATGTGAAAAGAATATCTTAGGTTGGTTGCTGAAAGGACAAATCATGTGTGTGCTTTTGGAATAGGGCCAGGACTCTGGTTCACTTCCTCTCAAATTCAAGGGATGGTTAACACAGTTATCCAAGGGCTGCCAAATAATTCCATCTGGTTGTTTACTGGGCAGTAGAGCTACCTCAGTAAATGAATGACCTTTAATGAAGTTCAGCATGCTGAATTTTCTTCTCTAGACATAATAAGAATGATGTTTCCTCAGCCCTTCAGAGGCTAATTTAGTAAAACCTTGACCAACATGAAGAATCCTTTCATCTGAATTTTGCCAAAATAATGGTTTGTTAGAACAGGAGACAGCAAA
>JAQZBX010011937.1:11088-42129 GCA_029593785.1 Cabassous unicinctus
AAAAAAAAAAGAAAGGAAGCTTTGCTGGTTCTTATTTTCTCCTTTTCTAACAGAATTGGGGACCATGCATTTAAACTTGCACACACATTTTAAAAAGAAAGAGAGAAAAGAAATGAAGAATAAATTCCAAACTCTTCTCTGTTCCAAACCCACTTGCAATCCTACATATTCTAAGGCTCTAGACAAGCATGACTACTTATCACCCTCTAAGTTTACTATTTAGTGACTTAAAAAGATGTTAATAGTTTTATTACTATAATTACAAGACAGATAATTTTTCTTATCACCAATGCATTCATTCTGACTCTTGTAGACACTTACCCGCTTTTGCACGTTCCTCATAATGTTTTCTCTGCCAGCATTTCTTTTGCTTGTCTTTACAGAAATCTTATTTTCCCTTCATGTCCCAGGTCAAACACCATCTCCTCTGTGAAGCCTTCCCTGATTCGCTTTATTCAGAGTCATTGTCTGGACTTTCTTCCTCAACAGTTGGGGCTGCTTCTTTTGGAGCAATCACCACGTTGGGTCATGTTGTGTCTCCCCTCGAGTTTCCTATGAAGTTCACGGAGGACAGGAATGGAATTCCATCCATAGTTACAATAACTAACATGGAGCCTTGATCCAGTAAATGTTTGTTGAATGAAACGACAGACTACATATCAATAAATGTCTGCAATCACTAACATAACTTCTAAATATGTCAGATCCCTCTATATTTTCTTTTGAGAAATGATTCTGCTTATCTGCTTCTCATTTAGGAAAAATAGTATGTCTTGAGGAATTTCTCCTTCCCTTAAGATTTCAATTCTAAATTGAGCACAGAATTCACAAGTTGCAACAATTTTCTAGAGGAAAAATTGAAAATTTGAACTAGTCATTTCTTTATATTTACGCACAAAACAACTGAAATATGCTAGAAATAAGCTAGATTTTAAAAAAATAATAAATTGGGGTCATTTTAACATTACCTTGGATAAAAATAGGAAGAAACTAGAGTTTTCTATTTTAAGAGGAGACAACTTTAAAATTTTTATATTAAATATCTATATGCTATCAAAAATTTAACAAATTATGCCAAAATTATATTTTTGAAACCAAATTTTATGTAGTAGGGAATATTTCTTTATTTTTTCAGTATTAGTTAGACATTTCCAAAGCATTCTATTCTGGCTTCATCTCTGTTAAGACTTTTATTAAGAAAGCAGTAAGAATAGCGCTTCAATCAACAGTCTTTTCCCCTAAAATTTCTTTAAAGCCCTTACATGTTTTGAATGCAATGTTAACATCACTTCAAAATCATAGAGTAGAAAATAAACAAGCTGTTATCGATGTGTTTAAGGGCCATTCAAGTAATTTGCATGTTTTTCATTTTAATATGTGTAGATGTTCTGTCTCCTTTATCCAAACTATAGTTTTCTAACTAGTTTAGACATTTTTGGCTGAAATGAAGTTCTGAATATTCTTTAGAGAAAGAAAAAAAACTGCTTCTTAGATAAACCTCAAATCTGAGCATTTTTCATAGAGGCCAACTGTGTGTGCCCCATTAGATGTTGGTAGACTACAGAACTATTATGCTATTTTCACCACTTTAGGAGTCTTAAGACATTTCTGTTTTACTAATATAGCCAAAAACCCAACCAATTCATAAATGCTTTTTCCTACCGTCTGATATTTCTCTGGTCTGGAATACTTGAATTCACCTCTCTTGCTGCTTCCCCTTCCCTCTCTTCCCTCCACCTCCTAGGTATTTCCATGGTTCACTCCCTGCCTCAGTCTTCGACACATTCTTCTGACACATGCTTCCTGATGTAGGTCTCTCCCGTGTTGTTTGCTATCTCATTACCTCATCTCCATCATAACACTTAAAATGAATGGCAAAATGTTTGTTTTCCCATTTGTGTATTGTCTGCTTTAACCACTGGACTGTGGACTTCTTGAGGACAGAAGCCAAGACACTTTTGGTCACTGCACTACCCCCAACCCCTGGTCCAGTGTCAGGCATTTTCTAGACCAGCACTGTCTAATAGAAATTTAATATGTCATGTATGTTACTTTATTTTAATTAATCTTTTATTTTTAAAGAAGCTTTAGATTACATAAATGTTACATAAAAAATATGGGGTATTCCCATATGCCCCACTCCCTTCCCTTCCCACACTTTTCCACATTAACAACATCCCTCGTTAGTGTTGTACATTTGTTACAATTGATGAACACATAATAAAGCATTGCTACTAAATGTGGACTATAGTTTACATTATAGTTTACACTCTGCCCTGCACGGTTTTATAGGTTATGACAAAATGTATGATGGCTTGTATATATCATTGCAATGTCATGCAGGACAATTCCAAAGTCCCAAAAATGCCTCCATATTACACCTATTCTTCTCTCCCTCTCCTCAGAACCTCTGGTGGCCACTGCCTTTATATCAATGATAAAAGTTCTTCCATTGCTAGAATAATAATAAGCCTATAATAGAATAATAATAAGTCTACTTTGGTCCATTGTTCATTCCCCAATCTTGGGGATTTGGGGATGGTGGTGCCCACTCTGTTTCTAATTGAGAGGGGGTTTAGATCCCATGGGGCAGATGGATGGAGCTATCTTGTTTGCAGTTGCCAGCACTCTCTGTTCCTTGGGAGTGGGTGCTGTCCATTGTCATTTCCTTGTTAGTTGTCTTGGATGAGTCCAATGAACTGGAAAGTAGGTGTTGCAACTCTGCTGAGATTCAGGGTTCAACTGGCACATGGATGGACCAAAGATTTAAGTCCTTGGGACATATATTTATCAAGTATAATGGTAATTATATGTTCTAATAAAAGGGGCAGGATAGCCATGTTTAGGAAAACTATAAATGAGTCTAACTCTGTTATACTGGGGAGCTTAAATTCCAAAGTAAGGCCCACTGACAAGGTGCTGAATTCCTGGGCTGTCGGTCCTGCTTATAGTGTCTGGGTGTCTCTAGAGCCCTCAGGAGCCTGGCTATTTAAGACACTGTTTACTGGGGCAGTCAAAGAGATCCTGCTGAAACGTGCATAAGAGTAACCTCTGGAATGACTCCCTGACTCACTTTGAAATTGCTTACCCAAAAAACTCATTTGTATTTACCATTTCCTCCTTTTGGTTAAGGTCTTTTTCCAGATGTATTGCTAGTTGGCACTTGGTAATAATCCCTTGGTGTCAGGGAGGCTTTTCCCTGGGAGTCATGTCCCACGGCAAGGGGAAGGTAGTGCATTTATATGCTGAGCTTGGCTTAAAGAGAAGCCACATTTGAGCAACAAGGAGGCTTTCAGGAGGTAACTCATAGGCAATATATAATAACAGGCTAAGTTTCAATTTTATAAGAAAAGGTTCATAAATACAGCCATCAATATCAAGGGCCTGGCATAATAGTCTGTCTCCCTTCACTAGGCACTGCCCTTATACTCAGGGGATTCTTGCTGTCCTATTAGAAAATGTAGCAGAACTCCCTAGGATGGGAATTCAATATTCTTTCAGTTATTGTGTGGCTCTCCACCCACCAAGACAATGCCCCATGAACACTTGAACATATTCATATGCCTTAGAGACATGCCCCAGGTGAACCTCTTCCCATGCATTCCCCTGTCACTGTTACACTGAAACAGTGATCTTCCCCTGCAACTGTTGTGACCCTTCTGTCATCCAAAACCTCTCCAAAAATGAAGCCAACAAAATAACCAAACAAAATTAATAAGAAAATGAAATAATAATAAGTTTTTAAAATAACAAATAAAACACAAAAAAATTAAAAATAATTTGAAATAAGAAAACAAAAAAATTTTTTTTACACATTGTGTCTTTCATTACTGTAAGATCTGTTATGTTGTATGTACAGTGACTTTTTCTTCTGTATATTCCCCCAGTGTCTTATTTTTTTCATTTTATCTTCAGAGAAGCTTTAGGTTACAGAAAAGTCACATAGAGAATATAGGGGATTCCCATATACCCAACACCCTCTGCCTTTTCCCCTCTGCCTTATTAATAACATTTTACATGTGGGTGGTCATATATGTTATTTTAAATTTCCTAGACACCGCCTTGAAAAAGTTAAAAGAAACAGGTCAAAAGAATTTTAACAATGTATTTTATTCAGTCTTTAATATATATCTTGTATCATTTCAACATGCAATCAATGTAAAAATTATTATGGAAATAATCTTGCTTTTTTTTCTTACAAAGTTTTGGAGTCAGTGTCAATTTTACATTCACAGCACATCTTATTTCATAATAGCCACTTTTCAAGTGCTCAATTGCTATATATGGCTAGCAGTAATCAGATTGGACAGCAAAATTCTGGACTTTCAATAAATATCTGTTGAATGCATGAAAGCTACAACCTGCTAAATATGGTTTTGTGCACACTCTAGGTCCTCTCATCCTATTTATGTTTGTGTGTACATCTGCAGCTTCTGTGCTAACAGCTAATACCTGCAGCCTTCAGAGGATTGTCCTTGGGCACTGGAGCCACTTTGCTGGGATAGAGAGACAAAGGTGTCTAGGAGTCTTACTCGTTTTCCCTTTCCTTCCCGGCACACAACAGGTACTCTGTATGACTAGTGTGGAAGGACAGAAGTCAAGCCCTTTTGCTCCACACAAGGCAAACTCTAGGGTGTAATTTAGTCTGCGTAGCTTTCCTGCTGTTTGAGGCTGAGTCAGAGACTTTGCCTGAAATTGCCCCCTTGTTAGTCTTCTGCCTCCTCCATCCTGACTCTCCCACTCCCTTGCTGTTTCTCCTGGACGCATCTTCTTTTTTTTTTTTTTTTTAAGATTTCATATGAAATTTTATTTTAATACATTAGGAACATACAGGCAAAAATTTATCCTCTGAAGCCAAATATTTTAAAGTACATCTAATGCAAGTTAAAAAATGTATAATGCTAATTAACTTTTTTTTTTGCACCTTTTTAATAAAGTGCTTGCACCTAAATTCTTGGCACTTCTGAAAGAACTCAAATAGTACTCAAATAGTAAAATATTCTTAATATACAGTTGTTTCTGTTGGAATCGCTTAAGCAAGAGCATGGTTGGATCCTTCGAGTAAGTATAATGTCTGTTATTTCTCTCCTTGTCTCAGTCAGATACTACATACTCTATAAAAAAATTTGAACCGTATAAAAGGATATGAAGTGAAAAATATAAGTATTCTGCTCCTCCCTCTCTTCCATAGTAATTGCTATACATTTTCTTGTGTATCTTTGAATAAATTTATGCAAATTCAACATACATATATGACTATGTCATTATATTTGCAAAATGTATGTATATGTTTTTCCTTTTAGACAAATGGAGCCAGAAATGCTCCTTTGCACATTGCTTTTTACCATATTTTTAATGAAATATGTCTAGGCTATGACTGCCTGTTTAACTTTATGAATGTATCCCGATTTATTTTACCACTTGAATGTATTTCATATGCCTTTTCTTCTTCATCATCTACTCTAACTCTTCAGTTGCTTCTAGCTGTTGATACAGATTCAGTATCTTTGGGTCTCAGTGTGGCCACATATATTCTGTTCTTGCCAGCTACAGTGAGTTGAGCAGTGAACCCTCTTCCCAAATATATGCCCATGTTTTAACCCCCGGGACTTGCAATGTGATCTTATTTGGAAAAAAAGTCTTTGCAGATGTAATTAAGGAAAAAAATCTAGAGATGAGATCATCCTGAATTATCCAGGTTATCCAAGTGTCCTTATAAGAGATGGGAAAGGAAAAGACATGGGGAAATGAAGGCAGAGATTGGAGTCAGGCAGCCACAGCCAAGGAACGCCTGGAGCCAGAGGCTGGAAGAGGCAAGGAAGGGACCCCCTAGGGGCTTTGTAGGAAGTGCAGCCCTGTGATTTTGGTCTTCTGCCCTTTGGAACTGTGAGAGAATGCATTTCTCTTGGTTTAAGTCACAAAATGTTGCGGTGATGCATTAATGGCAGTCTTAAGAAACGAATACAATGGTTAATTTTCACCAAGCTTATTCAAATGAAAATATTTTGGGCTTCTGAGTCCAAGCATACATCGAGTCATACTGAGGCAGGTGTTCTGAAACTGGGCTCCGGCAAGGTCTTGATCTAACATGCATGCTTGCCATTGTACATGTGTGTCTACTTCTGGGAAGAGGGATGTGGATGTCTCAAAGACGTAGAAAGGATTCAATGTACAGATACAAACCGTGAGATATATTTTGTATGAAGCGCTTGCAGTTTTATCTTACAAATGTCTAAATTAGATGAGTATTTACTTAATTAGCAGCTCCTCAATTAGCATACAGATTCTTAAGCGACTGAGAGCTAAACTCACCCATATTTATATCCCTGTTCTGCCTGGCTCAATAGTACAGGGAATGCAGTCATTAATGGTTTCTTGAAGGATGAAGATGTTTTCCTTTTTGTATATGTGCTTTCTCAGTGGAGGGGGCAAATTTGATTTTCTTTTGCTTCTCCTGCCTTTTATCTTGCTTTGCTTTGATCTTGGGAGATTTGAGGAGAGAAACGCCTCCTCCCTTTCTGTAGAAATGGTACCTACATCATTTTTGACCAACTATACAAACTTGAGGGAATTGAGCAGGATCCAGCCAGACACAATGCTTCCTAATTCCGTGTCCTCATTATGACGTGATTTGAGTTGTCTTGTGTTCTGACATTATCATCTCCACTTGGTGTCAAAGATTCTAGGCACCTGGATGGCTTTCCTTATTCTTTTGATCACTGATAGTCTTTTGTTCAGAATTCCAAATCAAATTTAGCAGTTCCCTTAAACAGTGAGTTGCTGAACCATTATTCTTTAATCAGTGAAGTATCTTGTCTACAACACAAAGCACTGTTAAGGGACCTGGGAGTGACCTTCTTTTCCATTGACTCCACCACTGCAGTAGGTGAGATGCCAAACGCAGTGGCCACAGACAGTACAAGATCATCATGCCAGGGGACAGTGCATTCTCTCATGGTCAGTCAAAAAGTGCCACCTTAAAGCAGACAAATCGGCAGGGACGATTCTGTGTGCAAGAAGCAGAGGGAGACTATAAGGGTAGAGCTATGCTAAACATTTGAACACTTGTCAGCCTGTTCCACTAATCCATGCAATCTTCTTATTTCAAAATAAATATTGTGAGAGCCAAAAAGTAATATAGATACAGGTTAGGTACATGTACAGGTCAACACTAAGTTTGGGGATATTTGACTGAAGTATTTGTGAATGCATGCTGCCTTATTCTCTTTTGATATGAAATTCGTCAACTTAATAAAAGTTATAGCCATATGACCTTAAGCGAGCTCTTACCTCTGAGATTCGAGCAAGAGGTAAGAACTTGCTTAAACAAAGCTTGGCCTAGCTCATTGCTTCTAAAATTTTTTGACATGAACCAAAAGATATCTAGTTGTATGTAAAGTGTGCTTGGCATATAGCATGCATCTAATAAATATTTGGGGGCTAATAATAACAAAGGTAATAATAATAATACTAATAACAGTAATAATAATAATTAAACCTATGTGGGATCCTTGGCATAATACTCACAACTCTATGGGGTAGAAACTTTTATTATCACTGTTATACAAATGAGGGAACTAAAATACATATAGTAAGTGAATAAGGGAATGCATGAAGTTGGCACAAGTGATCATTCAGACATTTCACATACATGACATTATTGATGTTACATTAAGTAGTGCATCTTTTATTTATTTATTTATTTATTTATTTTTTGGTGATTCTGATTGCAGTAAAGTCAACGTCTGCCTGCTGCTAGTCTTGAACATCAAACCTGACATTGCTTGTCTCCTGTATTAACAATGTGAGATTGGTCTCCAGATTCAAAGCCTTCTGGAGGCCTCTAGATCAAGGTAGAATTTAGTGACATTGTTTTGATTTTTATTGTGCCTATTTTTCCAATTATCTTATATTTATGGTATGAGAGGCTGGGTTTCCATTTTCAGCAATTGATACAAAATTTTCTTTTTAAATAAATTAAGTAATTATTAATCATCTTAAAGACAAATATTGCATATATATTATTAGTGACATGTGATTAGGGCAAGAACAGTAGAGTGGTTATAAAGTGGGCATGATGTTGGACAACATTGGACTCCCTCACCTCTGATGTCACTGCAACTTTCTATAGATCTATGTACACTAAAAGCATGAGGGAATACAGAGCCATTACAGAGCACGGAATCTTACTTTTGGAAATAGATATTTTGGCTCAAAAGTGGAATTGTCATTATCACCATCAGATGCACTGTTAAGAGAAAATACGGCATTTATTCCACTGCATCCTGAATGGCTGAACCTGCCTAGCTTGTGCATAGCCAATTCCTGTTGGCACATCCAGAATATGTAAGTATGGAAGAGGACACTTGGTGCATCTCTGAAGTGCTGGGACTGGAGCACACCTCTCTCATTCTCCTAAAAAGGCAGGCCAGGGGACTCTAGTGTATCCAACTTTTTTTTATGCTCTGCAGTGAAAGATCACTTGAAGCTGCATTGCACAGACTGAAATATTCTCATTTCACAGAGCCATTTGCACCAGTCTTCCATGACGGCCACTGTTTCAAGACTGGCCTTGCTCCTGTGTACAGCTGGAAGAAGAGCAAAGAATAACTCAGACCCTTTGAATGCCACAAAGTTGGACATCCATGCATGAGGTTGTGACTTGAGAGTGCTGGGTTTGTGTAACATTTGGCAGCTAATAATTGAATCATGGCACATAATTCTTTTGAAATTAATAACAATATTGTAACTACATTCCTAAGATTACACTGGGTTTAAATCCCTTTAATGGCTTCATGGTAACAGTCTTGTATCTTCCAAAATGGATTTTTATAAGCATACAAATCATTTTTAATGGACTGTGACTCCAAAAATGTGAAAAAAAGAAAGAAAAAAGGAGATGGTTTGAGAAAATAACTCAAAGCTTCTCTAGGAGTTTTTGGGGCTATTTCAAGATGGAGGAAGTGAGACTGTTAAAAAAGAACTAGAGTTGTGCAGGCTCTGGAGGGCTGTGGCCAAGGGTAATGGCATGCAAATCGTGGGACCTACATTGCCAGGGGCCAGAGCAAGACCTAGATTTACAAGCTTTCTATAAAGAGACTGGTCAAAGTTAGGGGGCAGAGACATACAGGGAAGAATTCAAACCCAAGTGTTAAGCTGTACTTAATATCAGACATGAGGGCTTAGTCTAAGAAAGAATCCAGAAATACCTGGTTATTCCTCTTTGTCTGCATACATGTCCATATGTGGGGGAAAGCATCTTAGATTTGATGAAATATGATAGAACAATACCTCACTATTCTATTGTGAGGAAGGGCAGTTCAGAGAAAACCCATCATTGAGAAGAATTGGCTGGAAATCTCCAGCACAACACAGTGATTCTCCAATGGCTCTACCTCCAAGAGTAGTAGGTTTTGCCTTTGTGTTGACTCAATTTACAAGGTGTGTACCTACAAAAGGAGATAGAAGGGAGAAAAAGGTATAGCTGGGGCATTTCTCCAGAAGGCAATCCCATGACTTTCAATATGAGCTTCAGCCTTGAAATCCTTGAAATCCCACCCTTGGAACAATCATTCTACATAATATCCTGAAATCTGAGAAATGAAAATTAGCTCTCCTTTCATCTTATATTTGGGAAGTAAGAAGGAAAATTCTTTTAGCCAACATCAGTCAGTGGCTGACAGTTTTTGTTTCTTTCAAATTTTAATGAAGAAAAACATATGTACAAAAAAATGCCCATTAGTGTACAGCATACTGAAATTTTCACAAGCAGAACAAATTCATGCAACCAACACCCAGATCGAAAGACAGAATATTGCCGGCACAGAAGCCTCCATCCCTTCTAGACCCCTAAAAGGGCAGCCAATGGCCTGACTTTGAAAATAATAGACATTGCCTTTGTTTGCTTTTGTACTCTGCATAAATGAAATCACATGATATACTTTTTTGTGTCTGGCTCAGGATTTGTCTTTGCGGTCATCCTTTTAGATGGACACATTTTTGATGCTACATTCTTCCTGCCTTGCCTGCCTTTTCCCCGGGCTCCTGGGACCATTCTCGGCACCTTGCTCATCTCAGGGGGCATACATCCTTGTCTGTCCTGCTCGCCACGCCCCCCCTCCAGGTATAATCATTATACCCAGAGGTACAGTAATATGACCAGGCATTTCCACCATTTCCCACACTGTCTGAGAAAGCACTTCCTCTGTGAAACAGTAAGTCTTTTTTTTTATACTTACAACAGAGCTCAGCAAACATGACCTATAGACCAAATCCAGTCCACTGCTTGTTTTGGTAAACAAAGTTTTAACGAGCCCAACCACATGGCCACATTAAGTGTCTATGGTTGTTCTCAATACAAGAGTAGAGTAGTGTCCACAGAGATTGTGTGGCTGATCCACAAAGCTTAAAATATTCACTGTCTGGCCTTTTACAGAAAAAGTTTTCTGATCCCTGGTCTTAACAAGGGTGAGTCTTTACCTACTGGAGGCTCCTGTAATCAGATATATTCTTCATTATGTCTCAGACAAACCAGTTTCTCTAACCATTAGTGTTTGTTATTTCTTATGAAAATCCCATTCTTTAAACCATTTGAAAATAATCAGTGTGAGGAGCCAACTCAGAGACTGCTTATTGTGAGTCTTAATGATCTGAACTGATATCACAAGGAGATACTTAGTGGATAAACTGGAGGTGATATTTCCTTTCACTCTTTCAGATGAAGCTCTGCATCCAAAATGAGCACTGTACCGCCAGACATTATGCATGTTACCATAGGAATGGATGATGACACACAGAATCAGTTAATCACAGAGCAAACTGACAGGATTGGTGGTCTTTCCATGTGATAAGTGTCATTTTATTTTTAGGTTGATCATGTGCTGTGGTACAGAAGAAAGTGGATAAACTGTTGATATATGAAACTGGCCAAATTTTAGCCAAAGGTGACTTTTGAGAGGCAAGAGAGAAAGCAATGATCTTTCCTTGTGTCAGTGGAATTTGGAATAGATCTTCAATCAACACACTTAGTCACTCTTCTTTCGGATGAAAAATGAAGATATTTTCACTTAGAACTGTTGAGACCAATAATGAAATCCTTGTGTAAAGACAGGCTGTTAATAAAAATTCTTGGTTAAGTTCGTTGTTTGAAACTTGGAGAACCATCTTCAGGGGATCAATGTCAGAAAGAAGATTTGACTTTCTGGGCTAGTCTCTGAAAGAAAGTAGGGCCTATTATGCTAAACTGAAATAGCAATGGTACAGCTTAGTCCTGGATACCTGGAGAAGGGACCAGGGAGAGATGGCCCTTTTCTATTAGCCTTGAATCCTTGGTTTATATTTGACACCAGAAGCCCTTTGTACCTCCTGTCCTTCTGCTATCCCATATTCTTCTCTGAGTATCTCACTTACGTCTACAATTTCCACAGTAGTGATAATCTTTCCTGCCAGTTCCTCAGACCAGAATTCTGCTATTATTTTCAGTAAGATGGAATTCAGCTGTTTTAGTGGGATGCACTCTATCACTTTCTTAATCCCCACTCCAACTCTGACCAAGTCACATCATTCTATGATACATTTTCATGGCATCCTGAATTTTTTAAAATTAATATAACTCATTAGTATTTTAGTTAAACAACTATTCATGTAATAGCTATTTAAGATTGTTCTGTCTTCCTAAGTGCTAAGCTATCAGAGTGTAAGGGGTTGTCTTTGTAATACTACATTCCCCATGCCTAGCAAGTGCCCTGCACTTAAAAGAGGCTCAACAAACACACACAGAAAGAATGCTTGAACCGGTGATAAAAGGTTCAATAAGAACTACAATAAGAGTTATGAAGCCCTCTGCCTTTTTCAGAACCATATCCCTGTCCAATATAGATGCCTTGAACCCCATGAAGAAAAGGAGGGAAAGCTTAAAGGGAGAACACCCAGGTCTTTATCTGTCCCTTGGGCTCAATGACTTAATCTCTTCTGTCCTTCTCATTCCTTCCTTAAACAGTAATCTTTTGAGGGAAAGGGTAGCATCTTATTAAATTTTACTCAATAAGCATTTGTTAGACAATCACTGAGAATGGTTCAGTGCTCAGCCCTAGAATGAAGAGACAAGGTAGGGCCAGTCCTCAAGGAGCTCAGTATAACACTAGAATCTCTGTATCATGTAATCAGTTGTTTCCAGCAGCTCTAGCAGTGGGCTGTCAGTTGTGGGGGCACAGAGGAAGAAAGGATTAATCTTGTTTCTATTTTGGGAAGATTAAGATCACTTGCACAAATATGAAATTCAGAGGGAAGTTCTGAGCTGAATGTCACACAGCTTTGAGATGCCCTTTTCCTTCTCACTACCTCCTTGGCCAGCCTTGACCAAGTCATGCATCTTTGAATCCCCCTTTTCCCAGCTTCTAATGGGAGATAGCTATCACTTCTCTACTCCCTCAACCTTGTAATTTCACTGCCACAGAGTACAACTGTTTGTGAAAAGTAAACTGTTACAATTCTTTGAGAATCAGGCCATTGACAGTATAATGGAGTCTCTTTTTTTTTTCTGCATGTTTTGGATATTTGAAGGAGAAGAATAATACAATTCAGGTATCCTGTTATAAATATACAGAAGCAAAATGACAGGTAGTAAATCAATGTTCCAAAAATAAATTTCAAATAGCAGAATCAACTACACACCATCAATACTAATAACATTTGTTGAGAAGCTCAGAATTCCAAATGGGGAAGAGCCCACTGCCTGCATGGAGATCAACGTGGCCTTGTAAGGCCTGTTGCAATTCTAATTGAAAGAGAGGAACCCAAGCTATGGATTAGAAGCTGCTGTTGTATCTTCTGGCCTACCCAGCCCTTGAACAGGTTGGAAATAACCTTGATCTAAATAACCTTGAACTAAACCTGCCTACTTGGTTAGGTTGGAGCCAGGGGCTTCTAGATTGTCCAACTCTATGCCAAGAGGATATCCAAGGAAGAAATGGGGTGTCTTAATATTGGGTTCCCTAGAAGCAGAGCCCAAGGAAGAATTCATATGCAAATGATTCATTAAGAGGAAATCAGTATGGGAATGAGGAAGCAGGTAAGGGAAGGAAGCTAAGCAAGAGTGCAATCTCAAAGTCCAAGAGGGTAGCTCTTAGCCTAATCCTAAAGGAGAGCTATGGAGTGTAAGCTATGTTGCAAGGAATTTATGCCACAAGGACACCTCAAGGAACGGGAGCTGGGTACATATTTTCACACCCGGTAGGCTTGCCAGAATAAGGGGCTCTTCTTGCTTTAGGCAAAGGAAGACTGCAACAACCTGAGCTGAGAAATGGGTGTTGGGTGTTGGAAGCAAAAGGACACTGAAGAGGATCTAGACTGAATCTAAATCTAAGTTGGACAATCTCATTGTCCAATAAAAGAGTGATACCCAAAGGGGTTGATAAAATATCTTGACTAACAACTAGAGCAAGGAAATGAGGAGTTTAGAAGAAGGTAACATGATGACTTGCTGTTACAGGATCCAGCCCTTACTGGGATTGTTGAGAATGAGTCAAAGTGTCTACCTTCGAAGAACATGGATATGTACATGTTGTCAAACCCAGAGTCCAATGTCCAGACATGTGAGGCTGTGTCACCAGGAGGCAGAACTGGGCACGTGAGTTTCCTGTGAACCCTCCCCCACTTCAGGCTTGTTTCCAAGCCTAGTCAGGTGTAGTAAGCCTCAAGACCTTGCAGGGGGGGGGGACAGGAGAGTCTGCTGGGACATTTGCTGCTCACATCTAGTAATATCTCTAGGTTAGAAACTGGCAAGATGCTCAGAAAGAGGTTGCTGTGGAACTAAATGATTTCTCTGTGGCCTACTTGTAAGAAATTTCTTCGTAGTTCAGGTTTTTGTACTCATTTTTCCAATTGATTTTCTCTATAATTCTTTCCTTTTATTTTATTTTTTATTTCTATTTATTTTTGTTTCTTATCCACTTCTAAAATGTTACCTTGGCGGTCTAAATATCTGTAGACGTGACTTTATCCTAAGAAATAAATAAGGCTAAGTCTTTTGGAACTTCATGGAATTCATTCAAGAAATGTTTTTTTGAACACTTCTCTCTATAAAGTTTCATACCAAGCACTATCTGGGGATTTGGAAATTATTCAGATATGATCGTTCTCCTTAAGGAGTACATTTGCAGGAGAAGCTCTGTAGTTCTACCTAAAATGGAAGAACAGGGTATCCCCTGTGAAAATAGTGTAGGAGGTATTTTCACAAAGCCCTCTCCTGCTTAAAATAGGCTTGCCAGATAAAACAGAGGGCATGCACATGGCATGGAAGGTACTAATACTAAAAAATATTTGATGTTTATAAGGCTATTTTTATTCGCTTAATCTGCAACCATACTGAACAGTCTGATCATTTCTTGACAGTGAGTACATCTTCTCTGGAATCACGGCTCATCAGAGCTCATCAATCAGTGGAGAGAGGTAGCACTGTGTACTAGAGCAACCTGAGCCAATGGCACTACACAGACCTGCCCAGACTCAGAGCCTAGCTCTACCAGGTACCACCTGTGGGTCCCTGAGCTAGGAATTAAGCTCTCTGAGCTGTTTTTCATCTGTTTAATAGGGACAAAACAAACCTACACCCCAAAGTGATTGTTAGGTAGCAGATGTGCAGGGAAAAGTAATCTCAGATCTCTTAAACAACAGAAAATAAGCATGGACTCTTCAGTGAAAATGTCATTTCCTCATATGAGAAGAGAAAGGGGAAAAAAGCAACAGGCAGAATTTTTAAGCTTCCTTGGATTGCAATTCAATAGAAAATGCCTGTTTTTCAAGGATGACTGAGTCTGTTTTACATTTCACAGGTGACAAACTGCAGAGCCCTGGCAGGGTAGGTAGGTAAGTAATATGATTCATGATGAACAAGTCACATTTTGGATTGGTAAGAGGCAACAAATGTCCAAGTATCCTTATAACTATGATTATTTGTTCCTACAGTTCTTATTTATTTCAAGTTCTGCCTTGGTGCCCCCAGGAGCTTTGATTTCTGGGCTCTTATATCTTTAATTGCTTTTTGGCAATGAGTGTCATACATCTATCCTGTTTGGATGAAAAGCCAGAAGCCACTTCTCCACTGAAGCATCCCCATACCCAACTGTCACATATATCACCTGTTTTCATGTATTCAGCTCACTTTGCCTGATATACTTGCCCATGACAAGGCAATTATTAGTCAACATACTTGTTTCTTACTTAGTAAAGTACAAATAGAACCTTGATTTAAAATATGCAAATGGAAAAATCAAATGCTATTTTTATGACTGAAAATGCAATGGAGTGTACCAATTCATTATGGCAGAGTATATGAGTATTTTCTCGGCATCAGTCTTGCTTTCCAAGCTCAAGCAACAATGGGCCTTCCTGACAGCTGCCAAGGAACCAATCTTCTCTCAGCCCTATGAGGCATAGCTTGGAACTCGGATGGCCCTGTGTGGATTCAGAGAAAGTTCTCACTCAGATGCTTTTATTCTGAGAGTAGAATCAGTAATAACAGAAGCACTAGATAGATTTTACTTCCTCTGGGACCCTCAAGATAAAATACTTGCTCCTAGGAAGAGTAAATTCAGAATGTGGAGTGACTGTGACTGCTTATTGAGTCATGGATGCAAAATCTGTTTTGTGAGAATTTACAAAATATGAGTTAACTACGGTAAAGGAATAAAGAGGGATGGACATGACAGAGTTCCTGCCCTCAGAAAGTGTATGTTCTGAAGTAGATACTATAAGGTAAAAAGTAAAAAAAAATATTTAAGAGGGAGATATTTGGAACTTATTAAAATTCAAATGCACAAGTGATTATTCCCAGCTAGAGGGAATCAGTGAAAATCTTTGTGTGGATGGCATTTAGGTATAACACCAGTAGAATTTGTACATAAAATAATCGGAAAGGAAAAAGAGGGTATTTAAAGTAGATAAATTTCTACAAACAGAGTCATGAATTTATGTGATAGAATTTCATGTGTGACAAACAGAGTAGTTGTGTATATGTGAAGGGGAGTAGTGGGGGAAATGGATGGGAAAGGATAGTGTCACCACACTGTAAGGCCTTAAATTCCAAGGTAAGGGGTTTAACTTCCATCAAAGTTTTGATCTTGAGAGTGAATGTGAGAACCACACAACATGTTTTGAGACGATGAATATGGTAACATCAGTCAGTAGGTAGGATAACTTGATTAGATTTGGGAAGTCCCTTAGTGCAATTAGAGAATCAGAACCTAGTGGGAAGCTTTACTGGATTACTGGTCAGGCTGAGATTGTCAGCACTGATGTCCCATCACAGGTGTACTGTGGAAAAGGTCAGAAAAGGTGCAGCATGTTACCTGCTGCCATCAGCTGGGTTAAGAAGTGACAAGGACTAATTATTTGCTTTGGAAGAATCAGTTCAGAATTTTCGGAAGAACAGATTAAAAGTTTGAAATAAAAAAATGTTTAATACCTGCAGATAAGATATTTTACTTGCTAAGTTACATGTATGGGCAGATGTGAGGGCTGTTAGAAGGCATGTTATCTTGGTTGATCTGTTGAGGTTCTTTTGACCTGGGAGACATTTTGACTCAGCCATTTTGAAAAGTGCCAAAATGGTGACATCCAAATGTAAAATTGTTATTTCGTTTACCAGGTAACATATACAAGGGGACTTCCTTGAGCCTCACACATGTAAGACATAAGATCATCTTCAGAGTCTCAGCCACAGAAAAATACGGTGTTGATACCCATTCTGGCTTCCCCACTAATTGTTGTGAGGGTCAAAAGGTATTTTATAAGAACATACTCTGTACTCTGTGAAGAGCCATAAAGTAAGGGCTGGCTGTTATGCAACATTTTCATTATTTTCAATTATTTATTGGGTGGAGGTTTTACATCAATAAATGAGAGTCTCCAGAGGAGCGAGACAGTGAGAGGGACACATTAAATGAAGGAGCTCCTCAGAGGAGAGGCTTTCCCTTCTACTGAGCTTCCTGGGCATGGGCTTTTGGGTTCATCAGGGACAGGGCAGGGATCTGGGTCTTGCTTCTTTCTATCACCAGTGCCTCGTTCAATGATGGAAGACACAATAAATATTGATGAGGTGAATAAGGTTCTTGTAAGAATTAGAAAAAGCTTTACTTCCTCTGGTCATACTTAGCCCTGATTTAGGGTGTCCCAATTTGGTGGACCAGCACAGGATGGATTTCAATCCCACTTGTCTCCTTGGCCAGGAAACCATGTGCAGGGGGCAATTTTCACAATAGCATGTGAAATTATGGTCACTATTAGCTGATAGATTGCTTTCTTCCAATTTCCTCACTGTGTGTAGACTCCCGGGTCATGTGCCGTATAGTACTATCTTCTATCATTAGCTATTTTTTCATGAGCATCTAATTTGTCTCATGATTAGATTACATATTCTTGAGTGATGGAGAGTGAGTCATATTCATCTCCATTTTCTCCACACATAGGGCCCTGCACTTACTGTAGGCTCAATGCCTGTTTCCTAGCTCGTGGTCAACATTTAATATGTGTTCAATGTATGTTCCTTTGAGGCCTGAATTTTTACATGACAAAGCCCAAATAGATATTGTCAAGGTTCTTCCAAGCTATCACTTCTACCTCCTCCCTTTGCTCCCCATCATTATTCAAGATAACTCATACCAGTGATCAGTATCAGTTTAGGCAACTATTCATATGAGCATTCTGCTCAGTTTGATTAGGCAGCATTAGGATGTTATCCAGTGAAGCCACTATTTGTTTTTCTGTTATAATATGCTTTACTTTTTTACCCTTTTAAAATTATTTTTGTATCATTTTTTAAAAAGATACATAGATTACATAAATGTTACATAAAAAATATAGGGGATTCCCATATGTCCAGCTCCCCCTCCCTCCCACATTTTCCCACATTAATAACATCCTTCATTAGTGTGGTACATTTGTTACAATTGATAAACACATTTTGGAGCATTGCCACCAAGTATGGATTATAGTTTACATTATAGTTTACACTCTCTCCTGAACAATTTTGTAAGTTATGACAAGATACATAATGGCCTGTATCTGTCATTGCAGTATCATTCAGGACAATTCCCAAGTCCCAAAAATGCACTCATATTACACCTATTTTTCCCTCTCCCTCCCCTTAGAACCCCGAGTGGCCACTGCCTCCACATCAATGATTAAAAAATTCTTCCATTGTTAGAATAACCATAAGTCTATAGTAGAATACTAGTAAGTCTACTCTAGTCCATCGTTCATTCCCCAATCCTGAGGATTCTGGGATGGTGATGCCCACTCCACCTCTAATTGAGAGGGGGCTTAGATCCCATGGGGCAGATGGATGGGACTATCTTGCTTGCAGTTGCAGACTCTCTCTGTTCCTTGGGATTGTCGTTGTCCATCATCCTCTCCTTGTTAGTTGACTTGGGTGAGTTCAATGAACTGGAGAGCAGGTGTTGTAACTCTGTTGAGATTCAGGACCCAACTGGCACATGGAAAGCCTAAAGATTTAAGTCTATTGGACATACACCTATCAAGTCTAGTACTAACTATAGGTTCAAATGGAAGGGGCAGAAGAGCCATATGTAGGGAAACCACAGCTGAGTCCAACTCTGTCACACTGGGGAGCAAAAATTGAAGGCACTATTTAGCAGATCATGAAGGATGTGGCTTGACCATGGGGAGGTTGGTAGACAGAGACTGTGTCTAGTGCAGACAGGCTTTTTGAGTGCATGTGGAAATCACCTTCAAGGGGAGACCCTTTTTTCTGTTTTCAAACCCTGAAAATTGAACTGAACATAGAGGAAATGCAGAATTCCACCCAGAGCACGAAGCAGTGATTCACAAATAGGTAAGAGACAAAACAGTGGCTAGGTCAGGAAACATCTATTTTTTGGCCTGAAGAAATCTTGTTGGTGGGTATTTGTTTCTCCTTTTCTACACTGTGACACTTGCCAGATCAGATGCCCGTGAAAGCCATGCTTTTAGCTATTGGCAGAATAATCCTGAGTCTCAAAATACAGTGGCCCAGAACCTAGACAAGTACTTTTAATTCCTATTTATCTCTATATAAAACAACAATAACATAGTAATTTCCATTTCTGGTATTAAAATTGGGTCACAGACTATTTGAATCCTCTGTATTTTAATGTTGTGTCTACCTAACAAGGCAGATAGATTCTATGATTTCCATTTAAAGAAAGAATGAAACAACTGAGTCCCCAAAATTTACCCAGTGTTAGTGTCTGGATTCAAACCCATGTCTCTCTAGTCCTAAATCTTATGTTCTCTTCACTACACCAAGTTGTTTCTTAATGTATGAGTGGCCATTTTGGAGTTCATAAAAGCACTTTTCCCATCCGTGTTAGATCATTGATTTAATTGCTCCTTCAGTATTTTAAACAAAGGCAAAAACTTCTTGAAGATACTATTGTCCAGAAATCTCCAAAAATGTTGTGATTGTTTCTAACCAGTTGCATTATCCAGCAAATAGTGTGTGAAGTTATAACTGTAATTCTGATGGTCTTCCATGCCCATCAAAAATATTTTAATGACTACTCTGAATTTCTTATGCTTCTAGAAAATTTGAGATATACAAAGGACTTCACATGTTGCACATGCAAGTTTTCAAATGTTTTGTCCTGTATTAGCCAGGTATCTCCAGAGAAACAGAACTCTGACTCTTCCTATAAATATTATGAGATTTATTATAGGAATTGGCTCACACGACCATGCAGGTAACCAACTCTGAATTCCATAAGACAGACCACAACCTGGGAACTCCAAAGAAGGTTTTGATGAATTCGCCAGGAGAAGCTGGCTGGCTGAAATAGAGTTAGAAAGTCACTTTTCTGATTGTTGAAATCATGTGTTCTCCCTTTAAGGCCTTCAACTTAATTGAATGAGATTGGACTGGATGAGACTTCTTTCCAATTTTGTGGATTTTAGATGTAATCAGCCTTAGATGCAATCAACTCAGCCTTAGATGCAATCAACTGACTAATGATTTAAATCCAGGAAAAACCCTCACAGTAATCAGCAAGCCAATGTTTGCTTGACCAAACAACTGAACACCATAACTTGGCCAAACTGATACAAGAGCACATGACAAAATAACAAAATATCACCTTCATATGCTCTTTCTTTTTAAATTTTCCAAACTTCACCCTCCCACACACCCACACCCACATACCAGGCATATCACGAGAATATGGTTCAATCAAAGATAAGGAAAATGGCAACAGTTTGTAGTGTGGTATGTATTTAATGACATTGGGTCACATCTTTTCACACTATTAAAAAAAATTGCCAGAAAATAACTGCAGGTCAAATTAGTGTTAATAGCTGATGCAACTAAAGTTAATGAACTAAAAATAGCAGTATTGCTAATGTTGGTAGTCAATAGATTAGCATTTAAGAGCGCATATGCAGCCATACTGGATCCAAATCAAGTCTCATCCACCTACTATTGTGTGACCTCAGGCAAAGTCTTTCATCTCATTGTCCTCCTATGTAAAATATCAACTGCCTTCTAGAACTGTTGTGAAAAATAAATGAGGAATGCATCTGAAAGGCCTGGCACTTGTTATAAGGTATTGTTTTTGCTGCTATTAAATGCATGATGCAACAACTGTAATATCATGAACTCAACTTAAATCAGTAGAATTGATTTCAATTCCCAGTTGGACTTTAGAGTTTCACTCTGAGGTTCAGCTATTTTATCTGTGGAACAGTGCTATCCCTGTATATCAGAGATGCATTTGTAAAGATTAAATGAGATGACATGTAAACAAGCTCATACATTGTTGATTCAATACTTTTGATGTCGGTCTTTGTTGAATCAGAAACTCTAATTACCTTGAAGTAATCATTTCTACAATGGAAATTATTGCCACTGATTTCTGTTTCTGCTGAGATTATTGAAAAACATTAGAATTGTTAAATATAACACAATTTTTATAAATGCCTGGAGGTTGGAGTCAGGTGTTATTATCCTTATCATTTAAAAGCTCGAGTTTTATTCCTCACATAGTGACAGAATTTTAAGACTTTGGCTTGGAAGATGCATGGAATTTGAACTAAGATCCCTGCATAAATCTCAGGCCCTTGTGGTGCTGCACTGTCAGTGAAAGGGTGAGATAGAATAAATATATGACATAAGGATAAGAGAAAGAAGGTTGTAACTCCTTGCTTGGCATCTGAGAAAATGACTCACCTGAGAAATGAAAATCCTGTCTGTATAAGTTGTTCAAGTTTGTGTTTGAATTTTTATGTATCTATTTGTCTGGAATTCCCCAAGTCAAAAAATTGGTAGCCCTGTGACATCTGGAAGAAGCAAGAGCTAATCTTCTCAGGAGCAAAAAATTGCCCTAATAAACAAGCTCAGGAGTTGAGTAGGACTTAGCCAGGAGATGTAGTTGGATAGGGAGATCAGAGAGAGTTCTAGGTGGAAGGGAAGCTCCTTCAAGCCTGGAGGTCAGGGAGCATGGGGTTTTAATGGAACTGGATGGAGTTCAGAATGGATTGACTGATGGATCCTATGCTATATTGCTAATGGCCAAAGATAAAACTGAAGGGGATAAATAAAACAAAAGGAGGGATAAGAAAAAGAGGGAGTGAATTAAAGGTAGGAAATCAGTATAGAAGATCCAACATATGAGTTATGAGTTCCAGGAAAAGAGAAGGAAAGCAATAGGGAGGAAAATATTAAAGAAAAATATCCAGAAAGTTTCCCAGAATTGGAGGAAATGAACTTCCAGAAGGAATGGGTACTCAAAATGCTCAACATGATAAATGAAAGTTGACTCTCACCAATGCATACTCCTGTGAAATTTCAACATACAAAGGAATGTCTTGTGTATATATATAACAATATAGCTTCAAAATATATAAAGCAAAAATCAGCAAAGTTACTAGGAGAAATGGGTAAATCTACAGTCTTTATAGTACAATATTTTAATATGCAAATACATAACAATGCACATGCAATATGTAATATAAGATTTTAATCCTGTATCCAACAATAGGTAATACATAAAGCAAATCTCAACAAATAGCTAAAAATGAGCATCACAAATATCATGTTCTCAAATAATGCAATAAAAATAGCAAAGAGACACGAAACTCATATATTTATGCCTAAATAATTTTGGGGTCAAAGAAGAAATCTTAATAGATATTAGAAAATATCTACAAATGAATGACAATGAAAATATTTTATGTCAAAAGTGATGCAGCTAAAGCAGTACAGAGTAAAATCTATAGTCTTAAGTTAACATATTAGAAAAGAAAAAGGAAAATTTATAAGTCTCCAAGTTCATAAAAGAAAATGGAGCAAAGTCAAATAAACTTGGAGGCATCTGTATGAACTCATGTTTAGCTTCATATGCATGCAGTTGGAGACATATCAAAATATTTATAGATACATGTCTATACACAGATGCGCATACACATGCATATTTCCTTGCTTAGAGTCCTGAGAAGGCCTAGAAGCAATGACACCCCAGTAAAAATGAGCATATGCAACTCGCTGATCTCAGTTTCTAATACTATTCTCAAAAAAAAAAAAAGAACCAGGGCTCCTTGGAGAAATGGTTGATTCTAGATCTGGGAAGGAAAGACAAGACGAATCTGGAGCTTTTTGTAGTGCTAAAGAGTAGGAAGTGCTCAAAAAACAAAACCAAAGAAAACAAACAAATCAAAAACTCAAAATGATGGGGGTATGTCAAAGGGACACAAGAACCAAATGGAAGAGCTCCCAAGAGCCAAAGCTGGGATAATTTTAGCAACAATATAGTTTTAGATTATAATCCAAAGTATACAATAAAGATTCATCCTAATTAATTATTGAATAAACAAACAAACAAACAAATAAATACATAGGGGAGATAAATCTCTTGTGCAAAAGAATTCCAAATAATTTATGGAGATACGCTTGTCTCAAGGAAGTGAAACATAGCTCCCCATTCCTTTAGTGTGGGCATCTACAGGATATTGATTGTATGTACCTTTGATACGATTTGATGAGAATGCCAGTCGGCCTTTACAATCTTCCTCCCCTAAACCCATAACTCCAGTCAAACCATGAGAAAAAGGCATCAGTCAAATCCCAACTGAGGGACATTCTACAAAATACCTGAAAAGCGCTTCTCGAAAGTGTCAAGGTCCACAAAAATAAGGCCATTCTGAGAAACTGTCACAGCCAAAGGGAGTCTAAGGAGACGGGGCAATTAAAGGTAATATGATATCCTGGAAGGGAATTTGGAACAGGAAAAAGGCAACGAGGGATTAATACCAAGTGCCAACTGGAAATACGACTGGAAAAAAGATCCTGAATAAAAGGGGGAAAAGGTAAAGACAAATGAGTTCATGTGGCTAAGAGACTTCAAAGAGAGACGGGAGGTCATCCCAGAGGTAACGCTTATGCACACCTCAGTAGGATCTCATAGAACACCAAAGTGGATATCACTCCACATAGAGGAGCTTCTGAGCACTCTGGAGACACCCAGGTCCTAAATAAGGGGGAATAGCTCCAGAGATGGATGCCTTATCAGTGGGCTATACTTTGGAATCTGTGCTCCTGAGAGTGACAGAGTTGGACTCAAACAAGTCCTCCTTGCACACGGTCCATTAGTCCCTTCTATTCAAACCTATATGTGATGCTGTAGGTGTACTTCCAGAGACTGGAGGCTTTGACGTGCCCATGTGCCAGCTGTGCCTGGAATCTTGGTGGAGCTGCAACTCCTACTTTACAGCTCAATGGACAATACACAAATGTTTTGTGTAACATTTATGTAATCTAAGCATCTTTTAAAATATGTAAAAAAATATATAACATTTATGTAAGCAAATGCACATGTATGCATATATATTTATATATCATTTTACAAATATTGGTTTGTATTGTGAAAAATTTGATTTTTACCCACAATTAAAAAAAAAAAGACACTAGGCAAAAACTAGGGAAATCTGAAAAAGGATGGACTTTAGTTCATGATATTGTCTCAATGCTATTTCAGTAATTGTAACAAGTGTACCATACCAACGTAAGAAGTTAAAGGGGAAACTGGGTATGGGGTATAAATGGACTCTCTGTACTATCTTCACAACTTTTCTCTAAATCTAAACCTCTTCTAAAATTTAAAAGTTCATTCAAATATTTAACCCAGTAGTTAAAAATCTACCATAACCAAATATAATTTAAAAAAAAATAGACAATTCAGGAAAAGGTGCTCATCCATATGGAGAAAAAGAAGGTAAAACTAAAATCCTGCCTAGCACCATACACAAAAAGAAAATACAGATGAATTAAAGACCTAAGTGTGGAAAAATCAAAACTATACCAGCTTTGTACAAACTAAAGGAAAGTATTTTTATGATGACTGATGCTTTCAAAGTCTGGTCCCTGGACCAGCAAGATCAGCAGTATAACGGATTTAGGAATTTGTTAGAAACTCAAGTACTTGGGCCCCATCCCAGGCGTGTTGAATCCGAAACTCTGGAGGTGGGTCCAGATATGCTTGTTGTAACACGCTCCCCCAGGTGAGTCTTATGCATGCTGTAGAGTGAGGACCACTGGAATAGAGGAAAACTTCACAACAAGATAAAGACTGGCACTATAAAGTGACTGATTGAAAAAATGGCTGCACTAAAATTTAAAGCATGAAATATCTACCAAACCATAGTCTTAGTAAAACATTTTTTTAACTCCTATATCTGACCACAGGTTAGCATATAAAGAAATCAGCCTCAGTTAATGTAAGCTGTGGTTCTCAATTGAGAGTGATTTTGTCTGTTAGGGGACATTTCGCAACATTTGGAGACATTTTGGTCATTACAACAGGGTGTGTCTGTGTGTGTGTGTGTGTGTGTGTGTGTGTTACTTTGTCAGCTAATTGGTAGAGGCCAAGACATACTGTTAAACTTTCTTCAATGCACAGAGAGCCCTATACAACATAATAATTTGAGAATTATCCAGCTCAAAATGTCAATAACGCTGAGTTTGAGAAACTCTAGTAAAGAAAATTCTTTCAAATTGTTAAGATAATCATCAGCATAACTATTTGGACAATTCAAATTGTTGACCAGTGTCCATTTGAAAAGAGACTTAAACTCACCAGTAGGAAAGTAAGTGCAAATCCTAGAGACAATGAGATACCCTTTCACATCCCTCACTTTAAACAAACCAAAACAAAACAAAAACCCTGGTAACATCACGTGTATTAGTTTCCTATTTTGGCTGTAACAAATTACCACAATCTTAGTGGCTTGAAACAACACAAATATATTATTTTACTCTTCTGGATGTCAGAAGCCTAAAATCAGTCTCACTAGACCAAAGTCAAGGCATGGGCAGGGCTGATTCCTTCTTGGAGGGTCCAGAGGAGGAGGACTCCTTGGGTATTCCACCTTCTAGAAGCCACCTACACTCCTTGGCTAGTGGCCCCTACTTCCATCTTCAAAGCCAGCTGCAGAGCATCTTTATCTCTCTCTCTGATTCTCTGACCTCTGCTTTCACCCTCATGCCTCCTTCCCAATTCAGATTCTCCTGACTCTCTATTATAAGGATCCTTGTGATTACATTGGGCCCAAATGGATCATGCAAGATAATCTCCCCATGTCAAGATCCTTAATTTAATCACATCTGCAAAGTCCCCTGGCCAGGTAGTAACATCTCTTGTCCCTTAAGGGAACATATTCACCCGTTCTGGAGATTAGGATGTGGACATGTTTGGGGGATGTTATTCAGCCTACCACATCGTTGATGGGAAATGATAACACTTTTACTCTGGAACTGTAAATCGATACCAGTACCATAGTGGACATTGGGCTTGGTTAGTAAAGTTGAAGAACATCTTTCAACCAAGCATTAACATTTATTAGTTCTATGCCTGAGAAACTCTTACGCATAAGCACAAGAGGAAACGTGTTCAAGAAAGAAGTTCAAGAGCATTAATCCAGCAGGGTTTATAACAGTACAAAAGTGGAAAATAACCCCATTGTCTCTCAGTTGTAAAGGTAACTCAAATTGAGGAATAAATGAAATAGCTCTCTTTGTAGACACACATAAATCTCTAAATTTGAAGTTAAGGGAGAAAAGAAAGCTATTAAATTATCCTTGTATTAGCATTTTATTTTGTAGAGATACGAAAACATGCATAAGCATGACATATAACAATCTCAGTAGAGTAGTAAAGTCTGGGGAGGGAAGGCTGGAGAAGAGACAGGAGAGACGTGTGGCTTCAGTTATTTCCTTTTCTGTTTATTTAGATGTTTGTTTAAGTATTTAAAAATATATATATATATATATACAGAGAGAGAAAGTGATCTAAAGCCAATATGGGAAAATGTTAATGCCATTTTAATTTCAGTAGTGGATACATTTATGTTTGTTAATATAAAAATATGAATTCTGCTTGCTAAGCTAATATCTTCTAGAGACATTTTTAAAAAAATTATTATGGCCTAGCCAGCTAATTTTAAAAACATTTATTTGGTTTTAAAATCTATTTATTATGAATTTGATTGATGAGAAATATTTCCTCAGAGACTCAACATCCTGAATGAGGATCCAAACTACGTTTTGCAACTTCAGAGCTAAGGACCATCCCCAAGCATCTGTTGAGCCATCAAAGGGCACGTGCCCAACAGGATTCTGCCTGAGATAGAGCATAAGCTTCTCTCTGAGCCTCTCTGGCACACAGTAGGCAGTTGATAAATGTATTAACTTCCTTTTGTTAGACCTCTGCCAGGGAGTGTTGGTGTCCCAGTGTTCCCATTTTTATACCAGTAAGGGAGTTTGCCCAAGCCGTATGGAGAAAATGATGCTAGCTGCACTGCCATAGAATTTCTCCTCCTGGGTGGCCCCTGGATGTCCCCCACACTTGACTTTATAGTAATCCCTTGAAGTCACTGGCATCATAATCAATGGGACTGACCAGCCCTCAAATGGAGGCACAGCCAGCATTTTAAAATGCATCCCCAATGTAAAGACGAAAGCAATTTTGATTAATTCAAACATAGATATGCAGTGTTTAGCTATTAAGGGCATGGAAATGAGATATGCAAGAGGAAAATATATAGATGGCTAACGTTTAAACCTAATTTATTTGCTTTGCTCTTGGAAATCTCTGCCCTAGTTTTCACTTGTTGTGATTTTGTGTAAATCACTTAAATGTTCTGGACCACAGTTTATTCATCTATAATAAAATGATGGTACTTGACTAAGAATATCTTTAAGGGTCATTGAACTTTAAAATTCTGATAGTCTTTGTGGTCTCTAAATTTTTAACTATAAAGCATTGTTGCTAAATTTGTTTCTGTTGTCCTCTAGTACTATCTACTCGACTCAATAGTAATTGCTTTCAAAGAGTCAACTCAATAACTGAGCTCTTAATTGATTTTTAAAGGAACATTCAAATAATTAAAGATACTTAAAGACTTTCAAAAGCAGTAATACTACTAAACTACTGCCAGAGATCCATTGCTAGGGTGCTTAAAGATTTAATTTTAAGTAATGAGGTGAAAGGCAGTGCCCTCGCCTTCTTTCCAAGACGTCAGGATTTTAGTGTTAAAAGGTACATTTATAGCTCTTCTGCTTTCTTGGCTTATTAAGCAGGATATTGGGCTGGCTGGTGCCATGGCAACACCACACCTTTGACTTCCTCCTATCTTTTCCACTGGATGATCCTACAAGCGCTGGTCACTCTCCATTTATAAAAATTCATTTCTCCTCATCCTGGAGCATTACATCTCGGGAGTCATACGGCACATTACAGTTCACAGAGACCATCCACATGCATCTTTCTTAGAAATGTGCATAAACGCAGCTAGTTTAACAGAAGGGAACACCCTGCCAAAGGCAGAGAACAAAATGGATTGTCTTGACCATATTCTCAAAGAGTTTATATTGTTTATTTCCATTTATCCTCAAAATAACTTTATGAAGTTATACCTTATTATGCTCATTTTACAGAGGAGAAAGCTAAGGCATATGATGGGAGAGCTTGTACCTTGCCCAGGGTTACAGAATTGAATCAGCCAGGATTTAAACTCCAAATTCATGTTCTTTCCACTTCACTGTAGTACCACTCCTAGCAGTAAACATGAAATATAATGGTAGACAAAATCTTGATGGGCTAAAGAAATTACAAACTAAAGAGAAGTTTAGGTCAGTTTTCTTTAATTGTCCCAAACCAAATTTCCTATTTGGAGTGTCTTCAGGGATGTTGGGAGGAAAAAAAAAACCCCAACACATTAACTAACCAGATGAAATGTATTTACTTCAAGTCAGCAGCTTTACTTTAATTTATAAAAAATAGTACTGACTATACCATTCTACTCTGTGTTTGGTATTAGCAAAGTGTAATGCAGAAATTTTTAGAGAGTAGACAGTTATTTTGCATCATGTTTATTTATTTGCATAGAAATTATTTACTCACAATTGAGGATTTCAGTTGTGGTTTGAGTTAAGAAACAAAGCCTAAAACAGGATTCCTAAGAGAGAAGGGAAAGGGAGAGAAAAAACAAACTCCAGGCAACCAGGACACAGTGAATCTTGTTTGCACTTAAAAAAAAAAAAAAGTAGAAAAACAGATCAACTGGCAGCCCTCAGAGAGGGCAGTCTGGGCATCCTGTCCTTGAGCAGGCTGATTAGTGGGATCAGAAAAAGCAGGTCTAGTTGTTTATGGATTCCCCTTGCAGAAGGTGAGCTGAGGAGCATGCGTGGCAGGCTGCCTGTGAGTTGCATCTGCCGGCATCCATCTCTCAGCCCCTGCACCTTGGTTAGGACCGGTCTGCACCATTGTCAGTGATTCTTAGTAGTCTCCTGTAATGCAAGTCTGGTGGCCAGGTGATGCACTCAGGCACCTCGTGGTATACCTTTGCCCAATTTTCATGGCAAATGGGCAAGTGCAGCAGTGTTGACCTGAAAAGATTGACCAGGGAGTCAGGTATAGCAGAGATGGGGACTGGATCATGCCGCCAGGTCAAGCACCAAGTCAAGCTCTGGTGTTAGCTGAGGGTGAAGGGAATCCAAAATGGACAGTAGAGGAGGGAGACAGTGCGTCTCTCTTGTGACTTCAAGACCAGGTGAGGCAGCAAGAGTTCTAGTTTTTCCTACGAACTTTCTTTTTCTAAGTTTCCCTTAGGAAAAAAGACTTCCTGGGATCCTTCGGTGGCTGCTTCTTTAAAAAACCGTATTTTTAAAAAATATATATTTTTATTTTAAAAGATACTTAGATTACATTAATGTTACATTATAAACCTAGGGGATTCCCAAATGCCCCGCTCCCTACACCTCCCACATTTTCCCACATTATCAGCATCCTTCATTAGTGTGGTACATTCTTTGCAATTGATGAACACATTTTGGGGCATTGCCACTAAGCATGGATTATATGGATCTACATTATAGTTTACACTCTTTCCCACACAATCTTGTAGGTTATGGCAGGATATAGAACGGCCTGTATCTGTCATTGCAATGTTGTTCAGGACAAGTCCTCCAAGTCCCGAAAGTACCCCCATATTACACCTGTTTTTCCCTCTCCCTGTCCTCAGAACCTCTAGTGGCCACTGCCTCCACATCAATGATATAAGTTTGAAGAACTGTATTTGAAGAATTATTTGAAGAATAATATCTGAGTTTTGCAAAGGGTGGATTATAGCAGATGCTGTGATGCTCTGACAAGATTGTCCTTCGGGACTGAAGGACTTATTCCTCTAAACTCTGGGAGTGCTGGGAGCAGACTGTGCTTCATTGTTCACCTTGACAGGTGCCTTAACTAAAGAGACCTGGCTTGCCCAAGTTTGTTCCTCCTTCTTGAGCCATATTGTATCTAATGACTGGGTGAAACAAGAGTATAAAGTCCACAACTTGAATCACCACAGAAAGGCTAACTCATCTTCAGGATGCCCCATCATGTCATCTGAGGATTTTGTTAAAACTGGATCACAGGCCAATTTCTCCCTCTGCTTAATTCTGCTGCCTCCCTGTCCCTTCTGTAGGTATTGATCCCAGGAATAATCCTAATAAAATTCCTGTATGCTAGTTTTGATCTTAGAGTCTGCTCCCCAGTGGATCCAACTTGCAACACTCACTCAACCTAGGGATGATTCTTTATATTATTTCTCTGAATCTCTGTCCTTAGCTGGTGAGCTCTGAGCTTCTTGAAAAGTTGGGTATCCAGATTTCTCTGATTATCCCCAATGCTGAAAATCCAATTACTTTTTGACCATGGCTTCCTGAACTTGGACCTGTATATCAGTCAAAAGCACATCTCTGCCATCATGCTCTGCCATCCTCCAAGAGCATCCCACATCCTCTTTAGCTTATCACTGGTCCTCTGAAATCCATCTTCCCTAGGCCTCAGCCTGGCCACTAACTTCTGGGGTCTCCTTTTATGGTTCAGTCTACTTTACTTTTTCACAGGCCATGTGGATCCTGGTGTCTAGGGGAAATGTCACCATGTGAAAATTAAAGGCAGGTCTCCCTAAGAAGTTGACCATCTGCATGTACCTCCACAAGAGCCTTTACTACATGGTGATTTGGAGACTGTGTTGAAGAGACAGGAAACAACCCTCTAAGCTACAATCACAAAACAAGCTATAATTTTGGAAATTGACACATAGTCAGGAAACTGATGGTCAGAATGGAATGAAAGCAGTTGGTTGTAGGAAATGCTCTTAGGACAGGATTTTATCTCTGCAGAAAATTGCATGGCCAGGAGATTCAGAGAGAAAAAAGCTCATTATCAATGTTGAGTTAATTTTTTTCTAAAGCTAGCATCTGCCCCCTGGTCTCTTTTGTGGTTATACCCTCAAAAAGAAACTGCCCAGGGCAGGTCATCTGTCTTTCCTTCCAGGCCAGGTAGATAGATCTTCAATATATTGTAACTCTAAGGATTTAAAGTTGACTTCAGAATACAAATTTGATGTTCTAAACCAACAAATAAGTTTTGTCTCTTTTGATTCCATGTAAAAAAGTGTAATATCCATATCTTAGTCCCAACACCTACAAAGTGTCTGGTGCATAAGAACTTA